>CAVNZG010000281.1:0-42498 GCA_963693315.1 Diogma glabrata
TTTGAATTAACAATACTAATAATAAGTTAGATGAATATTAAGGAGGGAAATCTCAAAATATCAGTAATAAGAAATCATGATGGAAGCTTAAATAAAAGTCAATTGAACACAAACTTAAAACTAAATCAAATGAACAAGAACAATATTTAGGGATGATTACTTGCATTTGGATTTTTTATGTTGTTCTTTCCTCAGTTAAGATTAGTTTCGATTATATCAAATGTGTTTTGATGAAAATATGTCGATTTTGATTTATGACTGAAAAACATTATTAAGGGAATATGATTATAAATATTTGCGTTATGGCGGTTGTATTTGTATTTGATTTACTGAAAGTTTATCGGAGATTAGCTTAAAACTTATTCAAATACAAGCCATTTGTTTTACTGTCAACTCTTACATTATTTATATATAAAAAAGGATCTTTCTCCCTTCATTTCTTAATGTATATGAAAATCACTTACATTAGAATCCAACACAAAAAAGGATTTATTTTTATCAATTGATTGTCTTATATGCATATATAAACTTTAATATCAATAAAACCGACAGCCAAGGCGTTTTAATAAATAGAAAGTATAAGATTATGAATGTCTAAATGAAGAATTGAATAAATCATCTTCTAGGATCCAACTCACCTTTTTTTGTTAAAACGTTCAGATAAAAGAAATTGTATGTATCCACAAAAGATGAACTCTAAGAAATTATTTATGATAACGAAAAATATACTGATAAATAAAAGTATCCCTTTTTAATGCATTTTATTTTTGTAATAAAATATAAAAAATTTACCCTTTCTTTGTACCTTTATGAATGCAGGGATAGGTTTTATTCAAAATAATTGATGAGGAGATTGATGAATTGGATTTTCGATAAAAAACATTAAGAAATAAAATAATGTTAGGTTATTGATTAGGATGAATCATTTTTTATAAACTGTTTTAAAACTTTTTTGTTTATTAATCAAATTTTTTATCTTCGTTATAACGTGGTTCAACTGATAATATAATATAATGAATTTTCATATTTGAAACATTTGTATTCCTTACAAAAATAAATAAAACCCAAAGCCTTCTTTATTCTCACGACCCCATTAATTTTTTAAACTGTTATCATCACCACTTAATCTGCAGGTGTATAGGGATATTAAAATAGACTGTGACATTTTCATAATTTATTTAAATTCTATTCAAGTAACGTATTTTATAAGCCAACAATATTTATCCAACGAACCGGTTCGATATAACAACTTAATTTATTTAAACAAAAACTTCAAAGTATAAATTACAGCTTAAACTATTTTTAAATGATTTTCGATGTTAGTGTGTCCATTTCGAATTTCATTCCAAGCCAAAAAAAAAGAAAGTTACCTAAGAATTTTTTTGTAATTGGTTAAAAATTTAAGTTGTTCAAAAATTACAAAGAAAGAAATTCTGTTTCTTTTGTTGTCGTTATACAAGTATACACAAAGTAATATTATCACATAACAAAATTAAGACGATTAAGTAGAAAGGTGTGGTCTCTAAAGCTTAAGAAAAATAAATTACAGAAATGATTTATGTGATAAACTGGAAATACAATTTAAATTTAAAAAGAATTTGTTTAATTTATTTCTAATGATGAACGAACAGAAACAAGACAATTCAAAACCTCTTTTGTATTGATCATTGATCAATTACCACAAAAAAATAAACATTATTTTATACAAATTAGGAGAAAACATTTCCAAACTGATCACACACGATGTCAATAATATATCAATAAAAAAATCCACAAATTATTTCCCAATATATTTTTCTTCTCTAAATGTCAATGAATTATTCAATTCTTTTATAATATTCGCGTTAAAAAAAAAAATATATATATATATATATATATATATATATATATATATATATATATATATGTATATATATATATATATATATATATATATATATATATATATATACATATATATATATATATATATATATATATATATATATATATATATATATATATATATATATATAATATATATATATATATATATATTTATATATATATATATATATATATATATATATATATATATATATATATATATATATATATATATATATATATTTAAAATTAATCAACTTGCTTAAAATAAAAAAAAATAATTTCTCATAATTTAATATTAAAATTGAATTGAAATTCTATAATTGAATGATTGATTAGTATTTCCGGAACTGTGCATGGCAAAATTAAACAACATTTGTTCAATAAATTAAATTGATTAACGATTTTTTTTGTTTAATTTTATTTTAAAATAAAAATAAAATGATTAATTGTTTTATTGATTTTCATTTTTGTTATTAATATTTTTGTAATAGTTTTTGACACTTGAAATAAATTATTTTATTTTTTTATCGAAAAATTTTCCCACTGTTTGTGTATTTTCAGGGAAGCTTTTATAGAAATAAAAAACTTTCATGATCAGTTTGCGCAAACCCAAGGCTACAAAATCGATGAAATTTGAAACCGTTTTATACTTCGTCTTGTCCCTATATCCCCATTTTCAATTATGTTTTTGAAATCCAAATGATAATGGCACTATAGGTTTACGACTTTTAAATATGGGAGGCAATGTTTTGTTTTATTTTACAAGTAGTTACCAGACCCTCGCCTCTTTCATTTGATGATAACCACATATTTTATACTTCGTGAGGCAACTCTCTTGGGCGAGTCCGACAACTTTTTTATTTGCCATTTTCCTCATTCCGGCGCTTTTTTGTTTGTAAAACTCCGAAAAATGCCGATTGCCATTTCGTGAGATCTTGTAAATTTACTACCACAATTTTGTTTCTATTAATGGGAAGTAGAAATTAGCTCAATAAAAAAACTAAGTAAATTTTACAAATTTTTTATAAATATACAACTCACAAAATTTTTTGTAAGTTTACCAAAAATATTGATTTACAAACTATTTTTGGATTTGAAGGAAAAATATTGTACTAGGCCCATAGAATTACGGATTGTACGTTTTGTTGTCGGTTACAGGTCAAATGTATTTTTCATCTCTGGTGGAGGGTACTCACATAATAGACCTGCGGAGTCCACTCGCCCGGAACCTGGGGACTGGAGTTATTCAACAAATTCGGCGGAATATTTTTTTTTGATTCCTTGTTAGCGATATAACTCGTAAATGGTGCACTTTAGGAAACTGGTGGCATGGAGCCTTCTTGTTCCTTAAATGTTTTTCTATAACTTAAAATAAAAAAAAAACAATAAAATTTTTTATTTGCAAATTTTTGCGAAAAACTGCGAAAAAATGTTTAAAAAACGATATTTTTCAACTGAATTTAGGTATTTGCAAATAATTGTTTATAATATAATTGACCCCTCTGTCTTGCAGGTGAAATCTCAACAAAAAAAAAATCTTTGAACGTTTCATTCGGCGAACTAGCCTTCGCACAATTCCTTGTTGCACTTTATGTCTGAAACAAAATTGTTAACTTTGAGCATGCGCAAGGTCTGAGCTTTTATCCGATCGCAATCTACTTGACGGCAATCAAAAGGATGAAATGTCCGCTTTAATTAACAATTGTGTTGTCTGTAACCATATTCAATATTAACAACAAATACAGCGGTTCAAAAAACGGCAAAAATGTCTTAGTTGCAAAATTAAATTTCTCGACGCATTTTCAACTTAACGAGATGCGATTTTAAAATTTGCAAAGTGCTTAGAAAACCAAAGATTTTCAAAAAAAGACATCTCTAACATGATTTGGGACAGAGTTATGGCCCATTTTGTTTTTAAAACCCCGATTGTGACGTTGATTTTGTATGCAACACATCGACCGGATCGGAGCCATTCCCTCCAAAATGATGCTGTTTTGCTGACAAGATGGTCTATTTTTTTAAAATCCTCGTTTTCTAAGCACTTTGCAAATTTTAAAACCGCATCTCGTTAAGTTGAAAATTCGTTGAGAAATTTAACTTTGCAACTAAAGAACTTTCGCCGTTTTTTGAACCGCCGTAATTGTTGTTAATATTGAATATGGGTATAAGCAACACAATTGTTAATTAAAGCTGACATTTCACTCTTTTGACTGTCGTCAACCAAAATACGATCGAATAAAAATTCAGACCTTGTGGCCTGCCCAAAGTTAACAATCTTTTTTTCAAATATAAAGTGCAGCATGGAATTATGCGAAGACTATTACGCCGAATGAAACGTTTCAAAGCTTATTTTTTTTGTTGAGGTTTCAGCTACAAGACAAAGGGGTCAATTATATTATAAACAAATATTTGCAAATAAGTAAATTCCTTTGAAAAATATCGTTTTTTAGACATTTTTTCGCAAAAATTTTCAATAAAAAAATTTTTTTTTTTTTATTTTAAGTTATAGAAAAACATTTAAGGAACAAGAAGGCTCCATGCCACTAGTTTCCTAAAGTGCACCATTTACGAGTTATATCGCTAACAAAGAATCAAAAGAAATATTCCGTCGAATTTGTTGAATAACTCCAGTCCCCAGGTTCCGGGCGAGTGGACTCCGCAGGTCTCCGCATGTGAGTGCCCTCCCCCAGAGATTAAAAAAAATTCTAACCTGTAACTGACACCAACACGTAAGCCATATATTTTTCCGTCATTCTATGGGCCTATAGTTGCATCAAAACATTTTGTGTATTATATATTTATAAAATTTTTATATATGGCTCCCTTATTTTTTTGAGTGTAGAAAACAAAGGCAACCTTGTCAGACAAAAATTTGTCTGCTTTTGTAGGAAAATGGTCAAATCGAGGAAAATGACAAATACAAAAGTTGTCGGGCTCGTTAAGAAGGTGCCTCACGAAGTATAAAATATGTGGTTATCATCAGATGAATCCGGCGAGGGCCTGTTGACTACTTGTAAAATAAAAGTAAACTATGACTTGCATATTTGAAAATAAGCCGTACTTATATTGCGGATTTCAAAAAAACAATTGAAAATGGCGATATACGGACAAAGTATAAAACGGCTTCGAGTTAGATACGGTTCGCAAGGCTTTGTTTTGTGTTGATGGTAACTTATTCCAGTGAGTGTTAGCGGTTTGTGGTGTCCATATGGATTTTTATATTAACCCCGTGAACTATTTGATATAGTTTCAGCTTTCAATTCATTATTCCTGTTCTTCAGTCTAGAGTTCAACTGATGTGAATGAGTATTGAATTTAAGCAGTGGGTAAATTTTTACCCTCAACAGTCCCAACGTGATGGTCGGAATACCTACCTCCTTCAACTACGTGGTGAAAAGTGTAGAAGCGGACTATCAGTGACAATTTTTTTCTCAATTTTTTTGGTTTTAAAACAATAATTCAGAATATTACGATGCGGTTCAACATACCTTTAAAGCTCTATACTCCCCATAAGCTTGTCCGAGCGCGTGAACAGAAGTGTCATCGCTTGACTACGTACGTACCTAGCCGAAGATCATACTCGGTGGGAAGTGCATCTTAGCGAAATTAATCTGCGGTCTTCGTTGTGCCGTGCATCAAACTTGAGGATATTTGCCCTATTATGCCCCTTTTGGTCTACTCATGATAGCTCATGGTACGTCCTATTCTTTGCTCCGGCGCGCAAATATTCTGGACGAAACGCGCGGGGAAACGCGCGATCCTTCCGATCAATTATCCAGGATTCGCTCCCGAGTTAAAGAGCTGACCGATTTGCGTGCTCGGAAACGTGATTTTGTCCCCGGTGATATTGTTTTCCGTCGAAACTTTGACGCCGGAGAGCAGCTAAGTGCCAAATTAGGTCCCAAACTCGTTAAAGCCATAATCATCAGGTTAGTTGGCAACGCATCCTATGAACTGGAAGACGTGACTTCTCGACGACGCAAAATTTATCATTCCAACGACGTGTGTCAGTAGACATATGTTTACCTTCTGTTCGTCCTTCCTTCTCTATTGGGAGCAAAGTTCCACAATCTTATTAACATTTTGTTGCATGTTAGATCTCCTACTTTTATTCGGTCCTCTGCTTTAAATGCTTTTTTCTCGCTTGGCCAGCTGAGTCGGTAGAGCCTGAGTGTTTGTATCCCGGGAATTGGGTTCATGCTCCCATTTTGTTTCTTTTTTTGTGGTTATTCTCAGGATGAATGTAATCAGCAGGTTTGCCTTTTCGTCTTGTCCTGTAATGGGCAAGATATTCTGTATCAACCGTACTTCACTTGACCGTTCTTTTTACATATAGTAATATATTATATCGTAGTTTGAAAATGTATATATACCTTTTCATAAAATTCTCAACCCACTTGTTGGCAAAAACACAATTATTTAAAATATTTCAAAGTAGATCTGACAATTCCGGGAGGTTTGTAATAGTTTTTTTTCATTTTCTATTCATTTTGGCGCTATTTGATACCATAATTGCAATTGAGATGAGAGTAAGTTAGAGTTGTAGAAGATAAGCCATTTCAAAATAATGAAAATAAAAATGCGTGTCTTGGTATTATTTCAATTTATTTCTGGTATATCGAATTTAAATATGAATCAAAAAAGAATTTATGGAAGCAAAAATTTGTTCTATCATGTTAATTCTGTCAGCCACAACTCTTCCCTAAGTTTTGGGTATTTTAGTTAACTTCAGGATTCTTTTGGTTATTATTTTATGAGTTAGGAAAAATAATTTTTTTCAAAAGTTTCTTTTGTGATTTAAAAATAATGAATTTTTTTTAGATTTTTTTGTGTAAATTCTCTAGTGCTAAAGATTTTATATTTTGCTCAAAAATTGTGTAATTTTGTTTAACTTCTTTAAAATATTTTTTTGGATTATATTTTTAAAATAATTTTTAGAAATTTATCAAAAGTTAGTGTATAGAGTGGTTAAATAAATTTTGGAAATGTTTTTAAGATCGCACAAGGCAAAAAAAATCGTCAGCATAAAATGTTTTGTCTCAAATTAGTACGAAAATAAAAAAGGAATTTGATTTCGGCTTACCGGATGTGGAAGATTGTACGTTGAAATATTTTAGCAACTAATTGTGTTTTTGCAAACAAGTGGGTTGAGAATTTTTTGAAAATGTAAATATACATTTTCGAACTAAGCTATAGTATATTACTATAGGTTGAGATAAGGAGAACTTAAAACACGGCTGACAAATAATATCTTGCACATTAAAAGGTATTCAGAGTATTGGCGTGTTGTTCCAGTTTTTTTCTGTTGGAAGTACTGTGCATTTTTCATGATAATTATGTGGAACAGGTTAACATCTTAGGTAGATAATGAATATTGAAGGTGAGAGTACTTCACTCTTGGAACTCCTTGTCTTATAGCACCTTCATCTTAACTTTATAGTTACATAGCAGAACATATGTCTGGTGACGTATAAAATAGTTGTACAACCAACGCTTTATTAAACCTGGCAGATTAATACTAAAATAGTATTGGAGCCTGCGATACTGTATCGAAAAACTTTGATAGGTCGAGAACAACTAAGATTGCACCAGGGTCGTTTTTGTTTGGTGTGACGCTACCGCGTTTTCAGGTTGTCGAGGATGAGTTAAGCCCTTAATTTTTACTTGTATCAAAGCTTGATTTACTGACTATAGTTTTTTTCATTTATGTTGTTTGTATGCTGTTACCAACTTGTTAATTCGCTTTTCATGAACAGAATTCTAGATTCAGCTGTATCTGCCTTCCAAATGTAGTTTCTTTGAATATTAACCGCACAAAATCTCTGTAGAAAATTTGGTTTAACCTTTAGTATTCTACCGGCCAAAATGTAGTGAGTTTTAGCTTTATTAAAAATGTTTGCATTTTTCTGAGAGATTGCATCAAGTGGTAAAAATTGCTTACTGAATTTAATTTCAGAAAAATTTCTAAAATCATAACAACCCCACATTGTTAAAATTTATATAGGTCTTCTTCTAAGATTTTATTTCATTTATGGAAGGGTTTAAAGTAAATATGGTCGGTATGCGATCTGGTTCCAATACAATTCGGGTCTCCATTTGGCAATTACCATTAGTGACATGCTGGACAATAGAGATATCTGAAGAAGAGTGTGAGTTAATTGTTATCCTTAGTGGTTGTGGTTTTACGGCGCTATGGACCGTAGAGTTTGCGCGCCAGGACAAGTTTGCCTCATGCAACCTGTCCAACCCTTTGTAATCTAATCTAATCTAGTGGTTGTGGTTCGTTGAGGACTTAAAATTGAAACCGTCAATTTGATCAGCAACGTTTTCGCTGAATCAGTGTTCAGGTGTGAGTGCCATAAATCATGGTATATATTCTCATCAACGAGAACCAAACAGTCTTTGGTATTCCTCATTGGTTCGTAAGTTGTATCACATCTGCTTACTGGTGGCATATAAATAATGACTAGAGTTATCTCCGTATTTCCGGACTTTATTATAATGCTCAGTTGTTCTACGTTTTGTCAGTTTACAATACTGCAATTTAGATGATTGATCGGGTTTTTGAGTGATAAAGGCACGTACTGGTATGTTTAGTTGATGTTTGGCAGCATGGCGCAGTATTGTCTCCATCGCTTATGCGTGGCAAGAACTAATTACTGAATGAATGATGTGTTTGACCCTAAAATTGCTACTTATATTGATGGATCATATATATTCTCTAAAATAGTTTTATTAGCATTTTCGACCAAAAACCTTATCTTTATCTTAATATAATCCTCAATGAAATTTTAGGAAGTTGATTAATAGATTTATAATATTTTTATTTTTTATCACCAACTACTAATATAGCATTTTTTCTTCTTGGTTAAAATGCGTAAACCTAGGAAAATTCAAAAATATGATTTATTTTCTTGTCATCAGAAATCAAAAAGGAAACAACAATTTTTCATTCTCTGTTAATCAAACCTAAAGCAGAAAAATAATTTCCCTTTTCTATTTCCCTGTATTTCAGTTAAATTTTGATCTAGCTTTAAAACTTTATTATTTTAATCAATTTGATTAGTTATGCAGAGTTTTACTTTTAAGTGAAATTTTATAATTGGTTTTGATTTGTATGGAATTAAAAATAATTTTAAGGGAACTATAATTTTATTTTTAAATTTAAACCTTAATTTCACTAAAATGTTTCATTTATACTCAAAACTGTATATTCTTTATAAAACCAAAGCTCTGAATATCCATAAAAATTCTCTTGAAAATTCTGTTTAAAACTTTTTTCTGAACATTAATTTTCCTTCCATATAGAAAACCGATCACAATTTTCATCCCCATTTTTTCATTATAAAAAAACAACAGAGAAAAATTTACCAACACCCAACGAAATGATGTTGATTGATCGACGTCATTAATCTATGACGTTACACGAACTGCCATAGGAAATAGAATATACATTGAAAATGAAATATAAAAAAAAAGAAAAACACAAACCGAAAAAATTGTGTATTTTCTTTTTCTCTATTCCCTTGTTCTAAATTTTCTTTTTGTGTAGAGAAATCTTGTGTTAGAGTTTTTTTTGTTGTTTTGTTATGTTTTTCTTTAGGGATGGATGAATTATTTAGAAAATTATAAAAGTAGTTTTTTGTTTCTACATTTTATTTTTTGGTTTTCCTAAAAAAGGACATTATTAATCTAAATCTAGAAATATAAGAAACAAATGTATTCAGGAAACTATTTCATCTGACCAACAATCCTATTTTATCAGAGCGAGTTGTTAAGTTGATAATACAACAGAGTGGTTTCACTTAAAAAAACTTTTGTTTCTATATTCCAAGAATTATCAACTTACCATGAATTCATGATATTTAAGACAAAACGAACAACAATAAAAAGAAAATTCCAAAAATAAAGCTTTTTGAGAAAAAAAAGTTGACAGGTGAAAAATTTTACAAAAATGCTAACAATTTGATTTTTCGTTTTGTTATTATTATTTTGGATTTCCATTTGGGGATAAAAGCAAAAATCATATATACAGAAGAAGAATATTTTAAATCAAAAATTTTTGACAGTACAACTTTTGAATTTCAATTTTTTTCAAACGGATACCATGTGACCAAAATATTAAAATTAGTTTTCTTAAAGTTATAGAATGTCTAAGAATGGATGTGGTTTGTTGAAATATATGGAATGTGGGTTTGTGATGAAAACTTTTGTTATAACTTAAAGAATAACAATAGTGTCTCTCGAGTCAAATGTTGAATATTATACTGATGAAAAAAAGAAAACAAGATGTTCTTTGAGCAATGACACAGGCACAAAATACTTTAATTACGTTTCACGTATAAGCATCAAACGTCCAAAATATTTCTGAAATATCGAGAAAATGCTGTTGTATATTACCAACTCAGTTTTTTGATATGAGCAGTTATTTCGCATTTTATTCCCTAATGGTAAAAAGTATTATGATTTAACACTCACCTAAAGTATATATATGCAAACAAACAAACAGTTTCTATATTCGAAATAACAAACGGAAAAACTAAACCAAAACTACATTAACTCTAAAGTAAAAACAATAAAACTATTTTTCTTTTTTTTTGCAAACTTTATCTTAGAAACAACAAAAACAAATTTTCGTTCTTCTACTTTTCTGTGTGATGTGTTAATTATCTACGGGATTATCTATGTGAATGTGTTTCAATTTTCCTTAATCATTTTCATTAATAAACATTTTTCTTTTATTTTTGTGAATCTTTTAGTTTTTGTTGTTTTATCAGAAAAATGAAAATATTTAGTTTTCGTTTTACATTTTGAAGTTAAATCTTTTGGTTGTAGAAATTTTTGTTTTATTTTTCATTGTTGTACACAAGAGTGTTGTATTTTGATTTTTCATAAGACATGATGAAAATCTAGAAAGAAAAACGAGTTTTTTTTGTTTTTGATTTGAATTTTTGATTAGTTGATTGACTGTATATGATGACAAAGTTGATGTTTTATTATCTGCTGATGATTAGTTAAGTTTTACGGGAGCAAAGTTTATAAAAGTTTTGTTAAGAACTTTTAATTAGATTTGTTAAGAATTTCCATTTATCGTTGATGTAATAAAAATGTTTTTGAAATTAGAGTTTTTCGTTTAAAATTTTGGTGCCAAAGTTATTTTAAAAAGGTGTTAAGCGTAACATAATTTTAATTAAAGTTTCACAATTTTTTCACTTGATTGACGATAACTGTGTTTTAAAGAGCATTGAAAAGTCTTACCTTACCTTACATTTAACAATGATTTTTAAAGTTTTAAAGGCCTTGGTTCTTTTATTTAGATAACAATCTATTCTAACTATTATCTCTATAATATCTTTAAAATTATATGATTGCTAACCAGTGGCGTCATTTCACCAAAATCTTGGGGGGGGGCGAGAATTTAAATGACATAAAAAGATTTTTTTCGTAAAACATAACATACACATTTTTATACACACATATATTTAAAAGTATTTAAATGCATCGACATAAAAATAAAAATAAAATGCTTTTGAGCTACATTGGTTACTCTGCTAGTCTTCTGGTGTTGTTTCATCGAAGCGAATACCGCAAAGTTCTGAAAAATCCCTTTATTTGTTAAAAATAATTTTAAATTTAGTATCATCTCTGCATTGTTTAAGCATCAAGAAAGTAGTTTTAATTAAAGCGCTTGTGCTAGAAATTATTATATCTTTGCTTTGTAACTGTTCAGAGAGTGAATTTGTAAACGACAGCAGATCGTGCAGCATAGAAAAAAATTATGGTTTTTCTATATGATTTTTTAGATCCCGGGCATCTCGGGATTTAAAATTTATGCGTCACATAGTCCCAGGAACCATAAAACACCACGGGATTGCAATCCCTACGTGACTCCTCTTATGTCGAATCGTTTTTTTGTTTGTTTGTTTGTTTGTTTTCCTTTATTTGTCTCAGAGAGAAAGGGTTATGTCTACCCTAAACTGACCAGAGCCAAATCGTTAAAATGTGGGACAAAATAGAAACATTCTTCCAAATACTAACTAATTAGAATTTTTATTGGGAGAAAGTGGGACGGTGAAAACGTGCTAGCTAGCTAGCGTGCTATCTAGATTGTGCATAAATTTACTTTCCTTTACTATTTGTTTAATATTAAATTCTTCAAAAAAATTTTTTATTTTAATTGGACATTCAACCGTTAGGAAATGTGCTTGCAGTGGTTCGTACATTTTCTAAATTCTTTCTAGTGCTGGCATTACCGCCAGCCAGCGAGTTTCACTGTATCCAATAAGTTGGTTATGTTCGACATTACTTTTGCCGCAGAGCTCCTTCAACGTCTTCAGTAAAGACAGTAAAATATCCCAATTTTTTTAACCCTGTCATTTAAATCAGCAGCATTTCTTATTGCATTATTTAGAATATGGGCTGCGAATCAAATACCCAATACACACTGGTTCAAATTCGAGTTGGAGTTCGAGCTTGTTTTTAAATTTTCACCCCTTGACGTGACATCACTAAAATTGGTGTTCGTGTTATCAGCGCAAATTGCAACAAAATAACAACAAAACTTGTTTAAGCTACTGGAGCTGGCGGCTTATAGCAACACTTTTTGATGTTTATCTGTATCTATATGTCTTTTAATATCATAATGTCCACTGTGAATTTGCAAATTCAATCGGTAATACAATAAACTTTTGCCTCGTTATATTTTGATTTTTTATAAAAGGATAGTCCAATTCAATATCGTATAAGAATTTAGGTAATCATTTTCTATCCTTCTTGATTTGCAGGAGAACTTTTTAAATATAATTTTAAAAATTAGTATAAATTTACCTTTTATAGTAGCTTAAAACTTTTGTTACACAAGTAAAGACTGCAAAACAATTGAAACAATTTATTTTAATTTGACTAAATAATTAATATCTTTTCTGTATTCTGTAAGTATAAGAGGTATACAGTATACCTCTCGTTCTATCTTTTGCAAATCTATACCTTTTATCAAGTTTTTATGCTGTTTACTTTACTTACTCTATGCTGTTTGTTCTTTATTGAGAAAAAGAATTATAAATTAGAAAATAATAATTTTACTTTTGAGCTACCTAGTTAAAGTGTGTTTTAAACAGAGTTTGAAACTCTACCTATACCACTCCCTTACTTTGTTTTTTCAGAGTGAGTAGCTTAAAAAAAAATAACACTCTCACAAACAGGAGTAAAAATAATAAAATATCATTCTTGCTACTAAATTGAAATAAATATTTTCTTTCATATACTCAAAACATTTATTTTTGCGTCAAATTTGATGCTTTCCAACGTAAAATGCTTCGAATGGTTCGTTCAATTATTCATGTATTGTTAGAAAAATGAATATAAAGGATGACGTAGAGTGACTAATTTTCTTCTTTTGCAAATCGAATGAAAGAACAGAAAAATGTAATCTGCTCCAAAGGAGTAAAATCGAAAAAACAAAAATTTTTCTCTTACGAGTAAGAACGATATTTAAATTATGAAGATTTTAATTTTTGAATATTATTTCAAAGGATTGAAATGAGTGCTCGAATAAAGGAAAATTGTAAACTCTGGTTTAAAAATTTAAATTTTTATGAATTTATACGCAAAACTGTCTTTTTAAGTAAAATATTTTGTATTTTGTTTTTCATAATATACTTTCGATCTCTCGTATATACACCGGGGAGATGTTTCTATAAACAAAGAAACCTTTTCGCTGAGGTAGATCTGTTAGACATTAAAAGATATGTAAATTATTGAAGTGAAATAACTGAGTTTAGTATTTCTAAGAAAATTATAGTTAAAACACTATTTTAGTAAAAAAAATATTGCACTGGTTTGTTCTCTCAATATGGTTAATCAACATATACATTATATACATTATACAAACTGCAAGAAAAAACTGTGAAGCCATTGCTTTGACTAAGATATTGTGCAAACTGTACGTAGGTAGATATAAGGTTTTTTGATTATTTCGATAATGTTGACAAATGTGGTGGAAATATTTGTTTCGTGGGACGCTTCGTGGGATAGATTTCTCTGTGGGACAACGCAATGAAATGTGTGACATTTTCTCGCAGCGTGGGACTTCTGGTCTGTTTACTACCCATAAACGTGCGTAAATTTTTCATTTGATTCAAAATTGTACAATTATTGCGAGCTTCTTTTAAGTCTATAAGAAAAACCTACCACAAAAAAATAAAAGTTTCTCCCTCCCTGTGACTGTATAAAAAAAATGAACAAAGATTGACGTTTAGGACACGTTTTGGATTTTATTATAACCAACTAAACATATAATTTTTGCTATTTTATGAATTAAAAATTATAGTCCATATAGCGAAACGAATTTGTCAGCAAGTTTTCATAACATACTTTGAAAATATTTACATAACTTAAATATTTGTTCGAGTCGTTAGAAAATATTGCTTGTCCATTATAAAACATTCCCTATTATAAAATCACTGGAAATAGCCCAATAAATTTATATTACTCCCGTAATTATTTTCATTCATTTTATAAAAATTAGCACAACTATTAAGAAAACTTTTGATATGTTATAGGATTTTACATTTTAGAATTGTTTTTAATTTATTGTTTTTAAAAAAGTCTTGTAAAGTTTGTCTTTATTATTTATCGTTTATCTATATCATGATAAGAAACAAGGCCAAACAGTTAGGGTTCTCCAAATAAGTGGGGTATAATTAGGTTATAATTATGTTATATGTACATGTTCCTGCATGTACTTTTAAGTTTATAAAAATTACCAATAACAATTGAAATTTGAATGTTAAATACTGCACTATGAACTCTCGAGGAACCCTATACTAATGAAATATTTTGTTTCCTCTGGCTCAGACACGATTATCTTATAAACAAAACACAATCGTTCTTCTAAAAGCGGTGATGCCGCGCACCTTATAGTACGATAGAGTTTTGTCAAAATACGCACCCACGGCGTTTTTGGAAGAGCGATCGTGTTTTGTTTATAAAACTGATTTCATCAGAAGATTAGAAGCAATACGACCGCCTTTCGTATCGGTGGTGCTCTAGTCCTTGATAGAAAGAACGATAACGGTTTGAATATTGCGGTGAACTTTACTTTAGTCGGGCCAAAATAATATGTAACGTAATAATTATATTATCAGATATATTTCAATTAATAGTATGCGATAAAATTGGTATATTAGTTAAGTAATTCTTCTAAAAATTAGACGAATTTACATAATAACAGTGCATTGAAATTTTTATAGTGTATAATTCTATCACGATTGGATGGTTTTATTGAATCGATGTATTTATAGTTTCAGATCCTTGGGGGGGGCCAATGCCCCCCCCAGCCCTACCCAATTGACGCCCCTGTTGCTAACACCAAATGTTCGTTCAAATTGCAATTTCAAATAATTCTATAAACCAACAAACATATGTTTTATTTTTTAGTAACAAGCTTTCAATAAAAAAAAAAGTTTAATGTGTATTGAACATTCAAATAAAATCCATAAATATTATTCTTACCTATATGATCATTAATTTTAATTAAATTAAATTATTCATGGTGTGTGGTGATCACACGTCTCTGAAAATTGAATTTCACAAAGAAAAGAGAAAATTAATAAAAATAAATTTATTTAATTCAATAGAAAGATGATCAGCATCATTACCACGAATATTAATGATTATTTGAATTATTATTGATCGAGATGCGTTTTTATCGCTTATATTAGAAACAAAAATTTTGTTCAATGAATATAAATAATGTGCGAGGGCGTATCGATTAGTTGTTCTATAGTAATAAGTGCTAATGGAAATAAAGTATTAATATTTTTCAGTACAATTACCTAGCAGCACGTGGTTCATTAAATAAAAACCACTTTCAAATCGTTTTCCATATATAATTGTAAAATTTAACTAAAAATTAATCTGTTCCAGATAATTGTCTTCAACCCAGACCAAAACATTTACTTTGTTTTCGATTTCTTCTAAATTTTTTTTTACTAACAAATCAAGAAAAAAAATTACAAATCGAGAACAATCAGAAAAATCATAAATTCATTAATCAAATTTTTACAACAACAACAAAAATTTCTAATGTTTTACATTTTATTTGAAATAAATTTGATGTTTTCTTGTCATAACATAAAACAGAAACAAAAAAACCAAAACATTTTGAAAAACTATGAAATTTGAAACAAAGGAACTAGAATGTGTAGAATAACATGAGGAAGAAGACATTGGTCACGGTGATGGATGAACGATTGATTGATTGATCATTAGACAATGTGATAGTTTTGGTAATATTTTGACATCAACTGTTGATGAACATTGATGAATGAATATTCGACGAAGGACATGTTAATGAAACTGCAAGGAATAGTTTAGTTATATGTATTTAAAGTTTACAAAAACAAGATTGAATATAGAATTTGTAATATCACTTTACAGTCAAATTTGTGTTTAATTTATAGACATTGTTATATAACCGGTATTCTTTTTATTCCGTGATTTAATAATCTAAAATAATCAACCACATATGGCATCTTGCCCAAGGAAATCACTACAAATCTCTAAAAGTTAATAAATCATTATTTAAAAAAAAAACACGAAAATAATACAAAAAAGATATAGAAAATAATAAAAATAAAAATAAACTTAACAATTAAGAAGGTAATCCTGTGGACCTACAATAGTCTGCCACTTATCCGCCAATTTCATCAGCACAATCCAATTTCTCAAACAATTTATAGTTGTGTTCCAGAAAACGAAATTGTTATTTTCTCTTTCACAAAATTTCAACAAGATACACAGTAACTGTTTATCTTTTTTTTTGTATCATGAAGTGCCTCACCTGTTTGACATTTTCGATAAATAAATCGCTAACTGCAGAAAGGAGACAAGTCCATTTTTATCAATTTTAATTTTATCTTCAATTTGCAATAACCACGTGTAAATACATCGTTTACTGCAGATATACAAATCCGTAAGTCCGAACATTTGAAAATAGCGCTTGGAAATACAGTTTGCAACAAAAAAAGGCTAGGCCCATGAATGTTTGCATGCATATCATTTTAAATTGTCACAGTTTTGTAATAAAATATTTTGTCAATGCCAGAGATTATGAAAAATTAAATTTTGTTTACTAATTTTAATGGATTATCATTTATCAATCAGCCCCAACAGATATATATATATATATATATATATATATATATATATATATATATATATATATATATATATATATATATATATATATATATATATATATATATATATATATTAAAACTTCAATAACTTCTAATCCTGGCTTTCAATCTTTTTGACTCTTGATATATAAGGTTTTAGTACTGTTTCCCATATTTATGCGTACACACTTTGGATTTGTCACGGTTGGTTACAAAGTTTTTCTTTCATTTTTTAAAGGGTCTATCCCTACTACAGTCTACACTCTACAGTTACAAATTGATTTTCATGAAAAGTTGATAAAAGTTAGTGAAAAAGATAAGACCGATTAGTAAGAATAATTTTATAAGCTTTTGGGTGCATTGGACAAAGGGTTGGAGGGTATAGGGGTCTCTGGAGCATCTGCTTTTTGAAAAGATCTATATATAACATTTGTACCTGATAATCGAATTGAATGGAGATTGGAAGGACAAAACACTGATTAGCTTTGGGGCGATAGTGGAATAATTTGTGTCCACAAAACAGAGGCTCAAGAGGCTTGAACATCTGTTTATTTGAAACTTCAAACATATCAGTTTCTGATAATTATAGATTTTGACGAAACTTGGTAAGCATGCTAATATATTACAGCATGCTGTGTAAAAGTTTTTAAGTGTTATTTTTAAAAGTATATTTTCAAATTTAGAAGCTAATTACACTTATCATGCGTGACTACGTGAGCGAGCTATTTGGGTCGCAAAAACCGCAAAGGTGTTCACGCAATTAATTTTAAAAAGTACAACAGTTATTGCCTGGCAATGAAATATCATTCAAACCGATTGACTCTGTTGTCAATCCTGAGGAATGTTCAACCATCCTGTTGAATTCTTGAATTGAATCCATTGCAGGATTTAACTGGAATGCCACCACATAATTTTCGATTGAAGATTGGTACACCAATTATTTTGCTTAGAAATTTCAATACCATTTTAAACGGCAAGTTTTAAGGTGAAATTGTTATTTTAATTGTTATTTCCCCAATGATTCCTTCAGACTCGCTCATTCCATTTAAACGTATGTAATGTCCAATTCAATTGAAAAATTAAATCACAAAGTCAAACAATGTCAATTTGTGGGTTGGATCCAGAAACCCCATGCTTTTCGCATAGTCAATTATCAGTTGTGTGTTTGAGGGTTGGAAAACCTTAAAATTTGTTTGTGTTTTCCGCTCAAGGATTAGCAAGAAATATTGACCGCAAACAAATATCATACCGCATTAAGTTAAAATTAAAAAAATTGGTTTCCTGTATAATAATAAATGTATATAATAATAAATAATAGTAATAATAATTTCTTTTTAAATAATTATAAATCGTTTAATAGCAAATAAAATTCAAACCAAACATGCAGCCATGAGCCACTATTATTAATCTCAATGAATTGGATGTAGAATGTCGATTAGGATTGACAATCTCTGCTCAAAAGTTATCTACAAGTAAATTGTAGGTTGTACGAAGTTCACCGGGTCTTCTAGTATATAAATAAATATGAGTAGTTCTACACACGAAGGAAGAAAATGGAGCTAATTACGTCACGACATGATTTTTGCGTATAAGTTCTGGCAAGTAGTTTTAGCTAAAGTTGATTACGATCTTTCAACTTTTCTGAATGTGGCCAGTCAAAAAAAAAAAATACAAAAGTCACAATAAAAAAAATCCTTCTTACTCCTAAATTAACTCAAAATTATCTCAATATTATCTCAAAATACGAAATAAACATTTATTTAAGTCAAAATCCCAAATATTTAAGTCACTGAGACCAGGGGACTGAGAATTTATCAATTTATCAGTATTTCGCTTAAAAATGACAAAATTACGTCTAAAAAAAATAAACGGATTATATACCAAGGCAATTCATATTCACAACGTATAAAACTACAAAATTACCTATAATTGAAATACTTTTTACGAAAGTACTTACCAGGGGACTGATAATTTGACTGGGCAAAACACGATCTTGCTAGTAATGATGACTGTTTTGATTGATAAAACCTCGTACTAAGTAAAACACTTGCAATATTATATTTATTGAACTTTAATTAATTCCTGTGACGAGCGATAACTTGATAGAAATATGAATTTCCAATATTTTCAATGTGTTTTGATTGGGCAGGAGAATAATAACAAATTGGTGGGACAAACTTTAATAGGATATATCTTATATGAAATATTGAGTAATGTTATGATTATTTACAAATTATTAAAGCATCATTATTCAAAACTATTACTACAGTGTAAGTTTGTCTCTACACATTTAGAATCATTGATTATTTAGTTTACCAGCTTTGACTTTCAAGGTGGGACACGCCAGGGGACTGATAATTTGACGTTTTGAATAATTTTTTTGTAAGAAATATATTTCGAAACGGGTTTATTTTGGGTGACCAGCTAAACATAGTTAAGGTTTATAAATTTCATTTGAAAAAAAAATTTTTTTTTTCTTGTTAATATACGAAATAAGCCGAGCCGTCCAAAATGCCCATGTTTGTAGAACTACCCATATAAAAAGTTGTGTGAATAATAAATGTCTGTTTTTAGAGTATAATAAAGCTTGCTGGGGTAGGGGTACTAGTACTACAATATAATTCTCCTAAAAAATATAATATTTAGATATTTCATAAAAAAATAATAAGCTTATACCCACCATATAAAGCAAAGAATACGTGTTTTTTGTTTTTACTGCAGAAAGGGAACATGTCCTTTTATTAAAATAATTTATTGAAAAAACCCTATTAGACGTTTCTATTTCTAATTTGGTTGACGTATTGATGTATACTATTTAAAGTTAATACAAAAATTTACTAGTCATCATATCGTATCTTTATTATTTAATTCAATATTTCGTTTTTGTCTTTCCTGTAAAGTTATAAAACATGGACTTATCCCCTTTCTGAAGTTAGCGATTCAAATAGACAAATTTTTATTTTCATCTAAATAGACGTACACACAGTTATGAAGTCTTTATGGAATCTCTCGATGCATAAGTCGCATTATATAACCCAAAAGACATAACTGTCAAGTGGATGTGGATGCCCGATTAGCAGGTATTTGCCACAAGTTATATTTAGGGAAGATATGTAGCAAATTTGATCCAATCGCCTCAACAATCCATCGATAGGATGGATATATATATCGCAAGTCTCTTAGTGGTTGAATTTAATACGGGCATTAATATAGCCAAAATATCTTTGTCCATTTTCTGTATTAATGAAAGTGGCACCATTAATAGTGGCATCATTATTCAAAAGATACAATATTCAACTTTATTGATTTGGATTACTGCGTACAGACTCGTATCGGTTAGGTTATTTTGTATAATTGAAGGAATTGTGTCGGATTTTAAATTACGCCTTGCCCCACTCGTAAACGTGATTTTAATTTACAAGTGAATGGTTTTATCTTAACCGTTGTATTTTTCCCTTTTCTTCAAAATGTTGACTCTTTGTTTAAGCATTTAAGATGCATAATATCGTAATTGGATTAGCCATCATAATCAAATTTGAAATGAATTCTTTGACAACTAACAATATTAAGATTTTCTGTGAAATATTAGTCCATTCATTTTACAGTATCTAATAAATAATCGAATAAATTTTGGTAAGTGCTTATGAATTTTGAGGCCAACGTTAAAATGCTTTTTGTAATGGATTTTATATTATACTGGCTGTGTTACTTGAGGGTGGTACTTAAATCGTTAAAAGGCCATTTTCTGGAAGCATATTATTTTTCAGATCTAAGTAATTTTAAAACTTGGTCTAAAGAACTACATTTCGATCACTGCGCTCAAGGAAATATATCCGTTCGTAAAAAATGAACTAAATTTTCAAAACAAACGGGAATCC
The DNA here is from genome assembly GCA_963693315.1 of Diogma glabrata. Classification (NCBI taxonomy): domain Eukaryota; kingdom Metazoa; phylum Arthropoda; class Insecta; order Diptera; family Cylindrotomidae; genus Diogma; species Diogma glabrata. The sequence goes on from CAVNZG010000281.1 coordinate 20,927, forward strand.
TGACTCTAAAATCTCTTATTTATAAAAAAAATTTATATCAAAACAAAAGTTTAATTTTGAATACAAAAAAATTTAATAATTTATTATACGTAAAAGCACAAGAGCTTTTTTTATCGGATTAGCTTTCATTTTTTACGAAAACTATGTGGTTTGCTTAGAAATTTAACGAGAACAAACGAACTAATAAAAACGCGACAGCGAAACTGGAGCGTTTTTATCTAGTACGTTTGTTTGAATTTAAATTGCTAAAAAGCAAACTAGTTTGAGTTTATAAAATGAAAGTTTACCCGATCCTAAAAAAAAGATCGAGTGATTTTTGGCTAGATCAATTGACGATTCCATGCATAGACGCTAAGAAATAATGCTAATCATATTTAAATGCAAATTTAATACAATAAAGAACATCAATGTACAATAATGTAATGTACAATTATTAAAAACACAGTTATTATACACTTTTTCATTGGGTAATAAAGATAAGTCAGTTGACCTGCTGCTCTGTCCGATTCGTGTTATATAATTTTCAGAGTAATTTTCTGTCCTGCTTGTTGTTAATGTTGTATCACTTCTTAAGCTCCTTACAAGTTTTTCATGATGCTCTGCGTCTAGTTGTAAATATGGCTTTATAGAGTTAGAATTACCATGGCCAGTAATTTTTATCAACTGTTGGTCACTGACACCTGCTTTAGCTAGTTGAGACACTGAACTAGCGCAGTTTGAATGGTTCGTAATTTTGTTGTTCTGCACATCTAGTCTAATTTTAGCTGCCGAAGTTTTTGTCCACTGTGATATCATATTCATACCTAAAGGAACATTTTTGTATCAACCTTTGGAGTTTATTTTATTTCAAAATGCATTAGGCGTTAAGAATAATCGGTCTGTCGTCAAATTTTTCGATCGTTTTTTCCATGATAAGCCAAAACAATCTCACAGGACACACGCTTTCGTTGTTTTCATTTCTAGTAAGCCATTTACTTTGCGCGCATTTTTTTGACCCACCTTGCGCCGTTGTGGAAAAAATTGGGTTATATTCTATTCTATCTGTATGTTTCCCATCAATTCCAGTTTCTTCCTTTAAATAATATATCTTTCAATTGGCCGCTTCGCCACCTCGCCAAGCCAGTTATTTTGTAGGCTGCTACATGATAAAATTTCTTCTGCAGTCCTGGCCGCTTCGCCACCTCGCCAAGCCAGTTATTTTGTAGGCTGCTACATGATAAAATTTCTTCTGCAGTCCGGGTTTTCTTCACTCCATAATATAGCTATTTTGATTATATCGGATCGGTTTAATGCAACACAACAAACTTTACGTTTTTCTAGCATAGTTTGTAATTGTTTCCTCTTCGCATTCTTCGCATCGCGGGCTTCTTTGAAAGTAATGTCAGTAAATGGGTCAAAACTTATTTTAAATTCATTGAAGAATTTCTCCTGTACCATTTTTGCTGTGGAGTTCCATATAGTCTTCACGGTATGCTCCTTTTTATTTTCACCACTAATTTTCTTCATATTATATGCCCAGTCCTTCAAAAACATTGCAATCTCTGTCACTGGGGTCGACGCTAACATTTCATAATATCGTTCGTTGCAAAACAACACAAACAGTCTCCATATCGATAGTTTGGTATTTTTGGTAGCCCTGGGAATACTTTTTTCTATGCTTTCTTCAATTTTATCAATTGAAACTCGTCCAAAACGACTCATTATCATTATTCGAAAAACTGTTTGATGGATTAATATTTGTTTATAACAATACACTATAGCTACTAAATCAAAAGCCAACTTAATTTAAAAAATATAGAGGGGCTGAAATCTCACAGCTCTGAGATATCAAGACTTCGGTCTGGGTTAAGGATTTTAATATAGTTTTCAGCAAAAAACTTTTATGAGGACATGGTTTTTAGTTTTGGGCAGCGATGTATATCAAACATAACTCTTTGTTAAAGTACAAAAATTTTTTAATCTCTATTTAGATATGTATTACAAAACTAACACGAAACATCAATCGTTACCAGAAAATTATAACAGATCATAAATTAACATAATTTAGTCAAAAGATGATACACTCAGCAAACTACTCAAAAACCTCTCCATTTAGCGTTTCGAGAAAATATTAATCACAAATTCATATTTCTTTCACAACTCCAAAAATATTGTAAAAATTAAATAAAATCAAACTTTTTCAAAATTCTAAAAATTATTACAAAATCAAAAATTGAAACTTTTTTCAAAATTCCAAAAATTATAATAAAATCAAAAATTATAAATGTTTCATATTTCTAAAAATATTCCAAAAATTCTTACAAAATCAAAAATTAAAACTTTCTCCATAATTCTAAATATATTGCAAAAATTACTGCAAAATCAAAAATACAAACTTTTTTCAAAATTCCAAAAATATTTCAAAAAGTATAACAAATTCAAAAATTTCCATGTCCAATTACATTTACGTCACAAAAACTGCTACATTTTTTTTGACACACTTGACAACCTTTTTTTAACAAACTTATAATGCCATAATTCTCAATAGTAATAATAAAATTTCATTTGAAACAAATCATTAATTTTATTTTTTTTCCGAAAAATTGGGTAAAAAAATAAATAAAAATCTTTCTTTTGACACACTTGACAACATTTTTTTGATAACTTATAATGCAATAATCTAGATTTTGGTCTCACATACCAATCCTGACCATCAAGATTTCTCCAAATTCAATGTTCCTACTCGTAATCACTTAAAATGAACGTTTTTTTGGCAAAATATATGCAAATTTTCTTGTTTTGACACACGACGATTTTTTGACACACTTCCGGTACAGTTACTGAACACATCGTCCTTTCGGCTCTTCCCATTGAGTAAACCTATTGTTAGAAAAAAAAATTTTCAAATCCGTCCAGCCGTTTTCTAGATTTCGTCGGTTGTGATGGACGGACGGACGGCCGGCAGACAGACATACATTTTTTTTTTGCTTTTTTAGAATCAGCTGGTCCTAAAACGTCGAGAAATGCCAAAAAAAGTAGGGGTAAGAATTTCACTTTGAGCTCTTGAATGTAATACTTAGGTCTTTCAGACCGAAGTAATAGAAAAAGTTTTATCAATAAATGTCAAGCCAGAGAACTTTTTATCGCTGTAAAAAGGATGCACCTTTTTTATCGATGTCAAAGTGACAAAACAAGCAATTAAATAGACATTTTATTATAATAGTGAATTTATCAAGAACAAATCACAATTCAAAATTATACAAATAAATCTTACATTAATAATACATATGCTGGATGATTTACGTAAATTATTAGTCCACCAATATCCCAAACTTTGATTGTTATATTCCCCTTCGTAATTTTCCTCATATTGGAAACAATAGTATCATATCCTCACTAAACTGTCCGGGTGCAAGAATATTAACAAACTTGCGTTCTTCCTGAATATTGAAAACCCACTAATTTCAATTCTATTTCTTTCAAAACAAACTAGGAACATTGAATTTCCAATCCAACAGTCGTCCCACCTAAGCCAACATTTTGTATACAACCATTTGCATATTTTCACCTTGATATTTCCTTTCATATTCTAATAAGACATCTTCAATATCAACATGTAAACGATTTAAGGCTTCAGCCGTTGTTAATGCTATCTTTTTATTTTCATCATTCTGATCTACCATATTTGTTTCTTGATCGCATTTTATCAAAATATCACTTTTAAATTGATCAAACTAAAACTTTATCGCATGTTTATAAAATAAATAACACCATTGATCATTTTTAATTTGTATTTGATTTATAGATTAAATATACATACAAAAATTTTGATTTTTCTTTTATTATTACGGGAACAATTATTTTATCCTTTACGTTGTTTGAGGTTAGTTTATAATCTGATTTAAATCTACATAATCTTCTCGATCGAGTACAAATATTCAAATCCTCCATCTCCTGTTTCTTTCTTTATTGTACACTTCATCCCACACCAATTAAAAGTTTCCCCATATCATCTCAAATATAATGCAAGTTAACCATTTCCATATATCATCTCAATAAACATTTTTTCTATAACTACAGATAATAATTCTACTTTCCATAAATTTAAGAAACCGTATTATGTCTACACATAATACTATGACTAAGCTTTACAAACAACAATGTTTATCATTTATGTAGACAGAAACATATATTATTAATTGATATTCTGTGACGCAACAAAGCAATTAACTGAGCAAAGGTTAAAATTTTATTGACTTACTTATAGCACATATAAATGCTTTTATGTTTGTTTGAATTTAAAGGCTAGAACCGAAATAAATTAGCAAATCATTATAAATTTGTTTATATATGAATATTTATTTATTTTAGAGAAAAATTTGAAATAGTCCGTCGTTACAATTGTTAAGAAACTAACTAGAGCTAACATATAAAGCTCCATCCCTTATAGAATACCAGAGATTTATTCTACTGACGCATAAACCTAACAATTTGTCGTAAGACCTTCTTAAGCCATGTTTTTAAATTTTCGTGAATATAGTATAATTTGTTATTTTATATTCGTATTTTGTCTATAAGCTTACAACAACAAAACGACATGAAACATGAAATGTACTGCAAACAGGTAGACCATATACAAAATGAGCAAAAGATCAAACTAATGAGCTAACAAAAAAATTATTGAGACAAACTACGCCTACATAGCATTTTAAAGTAGAAAATTATCAATCGATTCGTCTGTGTTATATTTTGAATATGAAAAATGAGGTGGTTTAGACTCTATATTTAGCCTGACATCACCGCGATATTTAAATTGTTCTGGAATCGTAGGTTTAATTCATTGTAATATTTATGCATGCTGTCTGCAACACCTTTTTATTTGGAATATGTAACGTTCAATAAGTCCGTAGGATAAGTAAGAAAAAAACAACATTTTGACAAAACTCGATTTTTTTATTCAATATAGTTGCCTTCGAGGGCGATACAACGAGTATAGCGATTTTCCAACTTTTCTATACCACTTTTATAGTACGATTTCTCTTTCTCGTCAAAATAGGCCTCAGTTTCAGCGATTACTTCATCATTGGACTTAAATTTCTTTCCAGCAAGCATTCTCTTGAGATCTGAAAACAGGAAAAAGTCGCTGGGGGCTAAATCTGGAGAATATGGTGGGTGGGTAAGCAATTCAAAGCCCAATTCATTCAATTTTACCATCGTTTTCATCGATCTGTGACACGGTGCATTATCTTGGTGAAACAACACTTTTTTCTTTTGCAAATGTGGCCGTTTCTTTGCGATTTCAGACTTCAATCGATCCAAAAGTTCACAGTAATACTCGCTGTTGATGGTGGTTCCTTTTTGGAGATAGTCAATGAATATTATTCCGTTCGTATCCCAAAATACAGACGCCATCACCTTACCGGCCGACTGTTGCGTCTTTGCTCGCTTTGGATTCGGTTCGTCGACTGCTGTCCACTCAGCTGACTGTCTTTTGGATTCTGGTGTGTAATTGTGAAGCCATGTCTCATCCGTTGTCACATATCTACGATAGAATTCCCTTTTATTGCGGTTTAATAGCGCCAAAGACTCCTCTGAAGCATCGATTCGTTGTTGTTTTTTGGCGACTGTGAGCTCACGCGGCAGCCAATTTGCACAGAGCCTTCGCATACCCAAATATTCGTGTAAAATGGTAAAAACACTACCATTTGCTACCTTTACAATGTCAGCTAGCTCATGCACCTTCAATTTGCGATCGTTCATAACCAATTTGTGGATTTTTTTGATGTTTTCTGGAATAACAGCCTTATTTGGGTGTCCACTGCGCTCTGCATCTTTTGTGCTGGTACGACCACATTTAAATTCAGCCATCCACTTCTCTACCATTTGTCTCGATGGAGCAGAGTTTGGATAATGTTTATCAAGCCATTGTTTGGTTTCCACTGTATTTTTTTTCATCAAAAAGCAATGCTTTATTAAAATTCGAAAATCACTTTTTTCCATTTTTTTTCAAAAAAAAAAGTTGCTTCACACAAAATGCTATAACTCACGAATAAATAGTCAGATTGCTGTCAAATTTATACACGTATCGTTTGAAGGTTAGTACTAAATAAAAATCATATGGAACAAATTCTAGTAACGCCATCTATGTGTCATCCTACGGACTTATTGAATGACCTAGTATATTCCAATAAATATTCCTATCCACACCTTCCTGATATTATTATTTTTTCTAAAAATGTGTATTTTTATAATGAAATATTCTTGTGAATTTATCCAAAACAAATAACAATTATCAGCTTTCAATCAGTAAGTTAAATTTTATATAACTAGTTTATCACTTTTAGTTTTGATTTAACCAAACTTAAAACATTCTTCATGAAAATCATTAGTTTACTTCAATGATTCATTTAACAATCGAATCACCTTCACTATCATTATCTTTTAATATTCCTTACTAAAAATTATATAAGCTTTTAGTAAGAATGTCACTTTAAAAACATTAGACAATTAATAATGAAATTGTAAGAAACGTTTTGTCAGTATGAATTATATTTAATGATTCTTATTTAGCATTATAACTATTTTAAAAAATAATGTAATATATGTGTCTGGAAGAACTTGCAATATTCATAATTAGTTGTTTATTGTCATTAATAAAAGAAAATAATTTCATCTTATCAAAGATTACTTTTTAAGACTGTCAAATCGAAAATCGAAAATAACGTCTCTATATAAATCTTAAAAATAACCATCTTACATGTAAATAAATTAATCATCATATATTTTTTTAGTTAAATGTTATTTTAAATTATATTTGAAATTTTTGGTTGTCTTGTACTCTATGTCAAGAATGTCAGGAAAAAATTTTTGATTTTCTTATTAATTTAAAAAATAAAAATGTTATTTAAAAGAATTTCTTTTAAAAAAAGAATCAAGTTTTAATAAGTAACTGAATATGATTAATAAATAAATTAATGGTTTTTTTTGTTTAAGATAATATATTGAAAAAGGTTGAAGGTCGTAGAATTGATTTTAACATTTGGATTGGAGGAAACGTGTATAAATGGAATATGTGTGAATGCATGTTAATTGGATGGTAAAGTTAAGTTGTTTAATTTTTATATTGATCGTGACGAATGTTTGAATTTTTTATAATTAGAAATATATTTAAAAAATGTTTGTTATGTTTGGTAAAAGTTCATGGTGTAAGATGCGTATGTTCTATTTCAAATGATGGTCACATAAATGATTCATATTGTACTTTATTTAAAACATGATTGCAAAACCTAATTTATTTTGTTGTACTTTGTCAAGTTATTAACTAAGATTTGAATATGAGTATAGCTGCGTTTTGAATTGAAGAAACGAGATCAATTATAGCGTATAGTTATTAATTATATATATAAAAACTTAATTAGTTTTTGTTTGCTCTTTTTTTTTATCAAAATAAATAAAATCTAATTAGTTAAAAATAAAATAGGATAAATAGAAAATGTTTTTCACGCTCCTCTTTAATTTAGATCACAGAATTTACATTTAAATATCATTAGCCATATCTTCGTTTTTCCATACAAAACGAAGATATCTACCGAAAATGTTACCATTCCTAGACCTGTGGTACGATTAAACTCAAACTGCAACACGTTGCATGTTTTGTTATCACCTTCCATTTATATGTCATCATTCAAAATTTATGGCAATTCATTTTTCTGACTTTCATTTTCTGACTTGTATACACGCTTACCCCTTGCTTATTTTGGAAAAAATTTTCAGAACAAAATATGCAAAAAGGAAGCTCTGGGTGGCCATAGAATCAAAATAAAATGATTCCCACATAAAGCTGGCCATCAATCGGCAAAAATCCAGCAACAGCCAATTTTTCATACAAAACGAACAAATACACAAGATCAAATCCACATAAACTTTAGTTTTGGTTAAAAATTGTCTTCCGTCTATATATTATTTTCATTTTGGTCGGAGTCCGGGCCTGCCTTTTTAAAAAGCCGAGCCTGGGGTGAAACCCCCTTTCACTCTCCCCCCCCCCCCTGTTGTCGGGCCTGCATAATACGTATTTTAATATATAACGTCACATCTTATTTTCCCCTCAACTCACTTAATTGGTTGTTATATGTCTGTGTATAATCAATTGTTTTTTTATTTACTGTTCTTTCTATGTGAAACGAATATAATTTTTCTTTTTTTAAACAGAAAACCAAAATAGAGTAAATTGATCATGCGCAGAAGCGTTGTTGCTGAAATATTGATGTAGGGTATTATTGATATAGGGTAGATATTTGATATTATTAGTTTTGGCTGGTATACGTGTGCAACATCAATAATTGATTGTGTTTTGAGGCACCTTTTTGGTTTAATTTTTGACTTGGTAGTATTTGAATGATTATTTCTCTGTCATTTCATTTATTTTATTTATACACACGGTAGGTTTGCAATGTATAAGTAAAATGTCAGCTGTTTGATAAATTATGAAAGCCACAAGATAGAGATAGATAGAAATTCTTTTTCTGAAATAAATCGTTGTGTATAACGTCATTGAATGATTTAGTCAGTTAAATTTTAACTTTGATTCTAAAAAGTTTGTTAAGCTTAACTTTTCTTTTGATTTCGAGAAATACAAGCTATCATTTATGTTAAATGATATAAGTTTATATTTAGCTTTCATTGAAAATTAAAAATATTTTAAATTGGACTGGGTGAAACTGGCCATGAATCGAGAATACTCCAGCAAACGCAAGTTTCACATACCAAATGAAAATATTCACTAAATACTCTTTTATTCCCAGATCCGTTGGTCGATTAAGTTCAAACAGTACTGTGAATTCTATGGTCCCCTTTCAGTTTATATGTTACTTTCAAAGAGGGTTCACGAATATAGGATGCAAAGAATATCAGTGCTTAGAATAAGAGGTTGAAGAATATATGATGAAATGGTATTTTTACTTAGCTAGGCCATTTTGCTCATTAAAATAATATACAACATAAAATCAAACAAATAACCTTTAAATTCAAAAAGAAATTTATATAAATAAATAAATAAATAACAAAGAAAATAAATAATTATTATAAGTTTTGATGTTCGATGCATACACCGTCGCTACATACACAGAATCTGATCTACTCGATGAAATTTCCTATCGTCACTGGTTTTATTGGTAGTAAAATTTTTCACCACAAATGAAACACCAAGCCTCAGATCATAAATGAGATTATGATCTGAGGCTTGGTGTTTCATTTGTGGTGAAAAATTTTACTACCAATAAAACCGGTGACGGTAGGAAAAAGATAAATAAATAAATAAATACATAAATAAATGCATAAATAAATACATAAATATATACATAAATAAATTAAGGAATAAATAAATAAAATAAGTAAATAAATAAATAAATAAATAAATTAATAAATAAATTAATAAATTAATAAATTAATAAATTAATTTATTAATAAATTAATAAATTAATAAATTAATAAATTAATAAATTAATAAATTAATAAATTCATAAATTAATAAACTCATAAATTAATAAATTAATAAATCAATAAATTAATAAATTAATAAATTAATAAATTAATAAATTAATAAATTAATAAATTAATAAATTAATAAATTAATAAATTCATAAATTAATAAATTCATAAATTAATAAATTAATAAATTAATAAATTAATAAATTAATGAATTAGTAAATTAATAAATTTATAAATCAATAAATTAATAAATTAATAAATTAATAAATTAATAAATTAATAAATTAATAAATTAATAAATTAATAAATTAATAAATTAATAAATTAATAAATAAATAAATTAATAAATTAATAAATTAATAAATTAATAAATTAATAAATTAACAAATTAACAAATTAATTAATAACTAAATAAATAAATAAATATATAAATAAATAAATAAATAAATAAATAGCTTATTATTTAAATAAATAAATAAATATATAAATTAATAAATAAATATATAATTTAATAAATAAATAAAAAAATTTAATAAACAAATAAATTGTTTCATGACAACTTTTGACTCATAGAAGGAAATGTGATATTTAAATGGCTTATCTAGTTATTCAAATCTAAATGCTCCTTTAGCCATGAACTGAAAGTAGTAATGAGGAAAGGAAGTAAATGTCATATTATTGTTGGAACTCAACATCGTCCAGTTATCACAGTGCTGAGTTATAGAGGAATATTAATTTCAAATTTGAAATGGTAGACAAATCGTTGACGAGCTTACGATTCATTATAGACTAATCCTAAACATTGACAACCATACTAATTTAACCGAAGTGAATTATTAAAAGACCAGCAATGGAGGATTGTTTACTAACGATATCTAAGAGAATTTACAAACGATCAAAACCCAAATATTTATTTAAAAGGAGTCAAAATATTTACAAATCTGTGTTAAATCTTATATAAATATATTTACACTACGATAGAATTTAAAGAATACATAGTTTATAGTTCTCTGTTTTTGTCAGCTCAAACTTCTGCGAAGTTTATTTTTATTGCCTTTTTTTCGTCATCCAGAGCAAAAGTTTTTAATCAAACAAATCGTTTCGTTTATTTAAATTTGTTTTTATAGCCACAAGGAATTGATATATTCCTCAGCTTAAAACAACTATGTCTTAATTCAACAAAAAAACCAACAAAGAAAAGCTCTTAATTGTATTACAAAATAACAATAACAAAAAAAGCAACATTCAATTTGTTTATTGTTCAAAACTTTTAGTCAATTTTTCTTCTTTACATTTCAGATTTTGTTGTTTTATTTTTTTAAAAAAATTTTTTTTTTTATATAAGAATTGAAATTTAAAAAAAAATAAACGAATATTAACATTTCTTACATTAAAATCCATTAGTTTTATCTGTCACTTAGATAGAAACAACTTTATACAAAATATTCATTTTCAATGTCCGTTCGTTCATCCATCCATTTTACCAATTTATTTATTCTTACATATTTTGTTCTTCTTGTTATTTCACAAAGAAAAAAAACGCGACAATATTATTTTTGTTTTTTTTTATTTCTTAAATAAAATAAGATTTTTTCCACATCAAAATGGTCGAAACTATAGAAAAAAACATCAGAATCAAAACACAAAAAATAACGAATAAGACAAGAAAATTAATTGGATTTGATTTGGTTATATATATATTTTTTTCGTTATTATAATTCCTCAGTATTTCTATGAATTAATGAACCAGCCTTTTACTTTATTTTATATTATTCTTATTTTATATTTTTTATTTTTTTTAATAAGAAATAAGATAAGGAAATTATGTATAAAAACTAGAATTTCGTGATATTTTTCTTATTTTCTTATATTAAAATAGAAGAAAATAATTTGTATTTGCCTGAAATGTGTTTATGAGAAATTCCAATTCTATTTTGGATTAACTTTTTAATTTTTTTTTATCTCTAGATTCTAGAATGTGTTAATTTAGATTTAAAGGTAGATGATCGAGAAAAATTTGTTTTTTTTATAAGAACAAATATTATTAATATTTGTAATTTAAATTGTTCTGTTGTCTTTGTTTTATTGATAATGCCGACATGCATTATATAATATGATGGACATTTTTAATTGATTTCATCATTGTTGTTGGTATTTTTTATTAAAAGATCATAGTGTTATATTAAAGTCAAACAATTTGGTTTTTATTTAACGGTTAAAATCAATGTTTTAAACAAAATTGTCTAAAAACGAGGATTTGATCGATCAAATTAAATTTCAGTTTTGTTTTTAAACTTGTTAAAAGTTGAAAAATTTAATTTACTAATTTTAATTAACCTAAAGCTTAACCATTTAACAGTTGAAGGTTGGGTTTTTGATATCTTTGTTTATGGTGCATTATGTGATAAAAAAATTAGAGATTTGATTGCTTGATGAAATTGTTTTGTTTTTTCGTATCGAGGTGCTACACATAATTGAAAAATATATTTGATTTGATATGGTTCATTCTAAAACAACAACAAAAAACTTGTTATAAAACATCGCTTGCAATCATCAATAACTCAAAATTCCACAAATATATAACAAAAAACAACAAAAACTTTAAAATTAAAACAAAAATTAAAGTGTATTCCTTTATTAGCAATTTGTTTTTATTTTAGTTTTCCCAACAAAAAAAAATCATTCATTCATTTCTAATTTCCTTTTTTTTATAAATGGAAAATATAATATTTTCGAAATAAAATCAGAAAATAGAAAAACAAAGTCGGAAAAAACTCTATCCCTTATACATAGAATAACATTATATCCGGACAATGGTTGATTAATAGGGGTTGTCCGTTTCTGAATGACAATTCCCCTAAGATTATATCAAACCGATTTCGTTATACGAATAATAATGATTAGAAAAGAAGAAAATATGAAAAACAAGAAGAATTTAATTTTTTTCATTTTAAGGATAAAAAATTTCTTTAATTTTCTTTTTCTTTTGTTTGTTGTTTTGTTTTTTGATTTGATTTTTTGATAAATTTAGATTAGATATGGGATGGAATATTTTGTTTTTGGTTATTGATTTTCCGTTTAGAAATGTTTTGGTTCTAATATCAATCACATTTGTAGGTAAAGTAACAAATTATTTTACTTTATTTCAATTAATGACTATCGTAGCAGAAACATCTATTTAATATCTTTCAACTTTTATCTGAATTATATCTCTTCACAAACTTTCATTTTCAATATTCTTAGTATTTCTTATTCACAAAAATTTTGACTGTGCTAAAATCGTTGTCTAAATCTATAAGATTCTCAAGGGTAGCAAGAACAGGAAACGTTTTGATGCTTTGCCTCAGTGTAATGCTGCTTTGAAATTTCATAGAGTATACTGGTTTATTCATACTCTGCTAAAAACAGCTCTTATTATAGTGGTATAGGTGATTGAACGGCTTTGTTGTTCCTAGTGTAACAAAACCCAATCCAAAAAATCACTTCGTTTCATTATTAAAATATAACTATGCTTATAATCATATAATCTATGTTTGCTTTTATATTTTTCACCACGCTTACAATAATTTATATTTCTTTCACCACCACTAATTACCTTCAAAACGTAAATGGTAATCACCATAATGGTTGGTTCAATTTTATTTTTTGTTAACATATTTTGGACAAATAATTATTTATATTGACATATAAATAAATTAAAAACAAACAAAATATACACAAAAAAAACAAACTAATTTTATTGGTCAAATAAATCTAAATTTGGCTGAATATTTGGTTTGATAAATTACTTTCAATCTAAATTAGATTGATTGTTATCGGCAAATAATTATATTATTATTTGGAAGTTGTTATTACTTTTGTTTGGTCACAATGAATATATATTATTTTAATGATCATTCGTTTGGATGATGAAGATAAAAAACTAATCATAATAGTTTTATGATGACTAGAAGATAGACATTTTGATATTTTATACCGTACATGTAGAAACCATTAAATTACCAAGAAGTCGCATGTAATTGAAAAGATTTTCACGAAAGCAGATGTACGCCTTGACTGATAAGTATCGACAATGTTTTTGGGTAATCCTTCTGTCTCTTATTGATTGACATTAGACGTACTTTGATTCTTTCAATTATACTAATTACCAAAATTACTCTTGATCCAGCTGTTTATCAAAATAAATAATTTTGTTTGTGTTCACTTAATGTAAATATAAATTAAAACGAAAACACATATTCCTAAAAATATTTATATTGGTAGTTGCCTAAATAATGAATTTTATATTTTTTGTTTTTTTTTTAATATCGTTATGGTCAGTGGAATTAATAAATTATGTTTACATTTTTTTTTATATATTTATATTTATATGAATAATAAAATAATCATGCTTGTTTAGCTTTTTTTATTTGGACCGAAATATATAAATAAACTGTTTTTCTTTATTCGGCTTGCGCTAGTTGGAATTGGAAAACATTTTTTATGCGTCTTTCAATAAACTGAAATTGATTTCAACCAAACTTTTAAGAAATATAATATCAGTTTTATTATGACCGACCACAGTAGTTAGTTACCTATTCTATAATTGCACACAACTAAAATTTCGCATTAAATTCATGATAATTAATTCTTTATGGCTATATATCTATAATGTGTTCCGCTTACAGCATTAGTTTGTTATTTTCATATATAAAATAAAAAAATTATTTGGTGTCAGGTGGTTTGAAGAATTAATCTCATTTGTTTAAATATCAACACAGTTTGGTTCCACAAAATAAACCAACACAGTACAAAACACAACATTTTGCAAATATTTAAACTAACTCATCGATGATTAATAAAACATGAAACCAAATAAAAAACAAAAATAGAGAATTCATAACTAATAAATATTGCAAAAAAACACATAATACAAAATTCCTGCTAATTTTGTAGAATATTGGTTCAAAAATGTTTGAAGGTTATAACTGATATATAATTAATGATATATCTTATAGCGATGTACTTTGGTCTAAGTACAACAAAAAGTTGTTGCCAGCCAATTAAAGACGCCTGCAAGAAATAATTTATTTTAAAAACAAAATTTTGGACTATCTTGTTATTCTTAGTATTGATTTCCTTTTAATATAAATCTGCATCTGCACGTTATGATTGCATCCTTCCGGTTGAAGTTGAATTCTTAAAATTAAGATGCGGATTGCCATTTGACTATATATAATACACCTTTAAGAACATTTTGTAAACCACGTTGATTATCTTTTTCTGCCCAACATTATATAGCAAAGTTATAGAGTCACAGCCAAGTTCACACAACCTCCACTTTCATGCAACAATAGCTCTGTACTTCAATGCCGTAGATTGTATAACTACATTATATACGTGCTGAATAGCTTTTTCATGAATGAGCTAGGAAAGAGGGGTATTGTATAACAAAAATCCAATAATATTTTAAGTATAAGTTCCTCTTCAAAGCTGATAAATTATCCACCTCACATCTAAACAGTGGTAGCAGTAAAGGTTAGTGAGCGATACACTATATTTGGTACAAAAGACAAGATTAGTCATAAAGCAATAACGGCAAGGTCTTACTTATGGTCCATCCAATTTTACATTAGAAGCTCATAATGATGTGGAGCCGTCTTATTTCTGTAAAATGTTTATTAATTGATTTAGTTATTCAAAATACAGATCAAATACATGTCTTTAATCAATTGAGTGTGGATTGTCTTGACCATGATTTCATTTAATTTTGATTTAATATTTATACTTACAATAAACCGCACTCAATTACTTTTCGAGATTGTAAGAAATTTAATTATAGTTATCTAGAAACTGTTGTATCATGTCTGTCATGGAATGATATTTATTTACTTCTATAAGTTCTACACGTAAATGTTCAGCATTTAAATTCAAATTCGTTTTTTGTGTTTAAGGACGATATGCTGTCGAAGACCCAAAATAAAAAAAAACGGAAAAATATTTGATTTCCATTTCGTAAGTAGTATGCAGCTGTAAATAACGTACAAAATAAATGGAACTGCGCAGGCTGGAGTACGCAGGGTTGTCTCACCCGTCGGTCAAAAATAAAAAACAATTACAAAAATTATCCTGTCCTTGGGGTTCATACTTCCAGAATAAAACAAATTGAATATCCTATCCTAAACAAAAGCAATGAAAACCAAATTCCATTCATGGATTCAAAGTACTGAATTGAGGCATTAATTTTCCGCACGCGAAATATTTATAAGAATTTATTTAATCTAAATCAAAATTAAAAATTTGCATAGATTTTAAAATAAAAATTTGTCGAGCAAGTAACCTTTTACCAAATTATTTGTTATTTTTCCAAACAAATTGTATAACTATGACAACAAAAAATAACAAATATATTGATTGGATTGAGAAATTTTGAATTGAAGGGTTGCTTTAATAAAAAAAATTATATTTTATATAATTTATATAGATGTTAATGTTTTTTACTTTTTTGGATGTAACTATGACAACAAAATATAAGGCTAAAAAATGACACTTTACAACCGCAAATTTCAGTAATAAAGTAACACTTTCATACGTAGACGAATAAAGTAGATTGATACAAGGACGTGAAGCTAAGGTTTTTGAACGTATCTGTAGTTTGCAAATCGAGGCGCTAGGGAGAAGGTTAAAGTTTTGCTTTTTACGTATAAAGCCATTTTTATTTTTTTGTGGCTCCTAATTAAATAATATACTATTGATCTAAATCAAAATTAAAAATTTGCATAAATTTTGAAATAAAAATATGTAGAGCAAGCAACCTTTGACCAAAATATTTGATATTTTTTCAAGGTTTTGATTAGATTATGAAGAGCGAATAAAAACATCCCGACCAGAAATTTGACAGAGCTCAAATAAGGTCCTGATCAGGTTTGCCCTAGTCCAAATTAGGCATTCTGATCGGGCCTTGATCATGAACGTAACGTTTTTTCCCTACCAGGTCCTGATTGGGATTACCGGAGTCCGGAACATACCCTGATTGGGATAATCGGATCAGACTCTGATTGGATTATACGGACTGGGTCCTGATATAGTATATTATATACTTAAATTAATTAATTAATCACAATGAAAAAAACTATATAAAATTTACCTTACCACACCACCTTAATCACTATTATTATTATAGTCTTTCAGCCGAGAAGCGATAACTAAAACATACATAAAACGATTTTAGCTAATTATTTCTAAAATAGATTATACACTAGTGAATTCTAACTAATTTAAATTAAAGATCAATAAGGTTAACCCTAAAAGGGTATTGTAAATCAGGCCCGGAACAGGACCACATCAGATTGCCCTAACAAGGTTTCCCCTTTCTGGACTGCCAAGACCTGATCACGCCCTACCTGTATTCAGGCTTTCCCTAACTAATTTCTACTTCGGGATATTAATACTCGCTTGACCAAAAAACTATCACAAAAATAATTCTGGAGTACTGTGAAAAATATTGGTCTAGGAAATTAAAAATATAATCAAATAATGTACATGTTGGTACATCGTATACTTTCTCGTCAGTCTAAAATCGTCTAACTGATCAATCAATTTAAAACATAAATATGATAGTCGGTAAGTTAAAGGCCCAGTAAGCACCCCATAAAAATCTTAGGCTTATGCTGCCGATATACGAACATTGTGCTACCGTTATTATGCTACCAAATGATGCCCTAACAAACCGGTACCATTATATGCGCCCGCTGTTGTGTTACTGTTATGCTACTATTGTACTACCGTGTTGTGCTATATCAAGATGAGTCGCATAGCGATGGTTGTGGTACCAATATGCTACCGACATGTTACCCAAAAGAAATAAAAAAGTAATTAAAATTGTGGCAGCTAACCGGATTTTTTATCAATCTCTGGAAAATCCGAAAGTGGAATATGGCGGTAACGGCGGCTGTATGTCCTTTAAAGATAAAAATGCGTTTATTATTTATTTCAATTTAAAAGTTCTAAGCTGTAACAAGATATTTAAGCAATAATAAAATAATAAACGCCTTATACTTGTTAAATTGAGTTTAATTTCACTAAATCAGTTTTTTAGATACTATACTGTCGATGAAAGCATAGCTTTCGAAATACGTATTTAGTGAAATAAAACTAAATTTAACAAGAATAAGGCGTTTATCATTTTATTTTTATTCGTTTAATATTAATTTTAGTTGCCTTACCCCGGATTCGATCATCAGACTAAGTCGTAGAAGGCAGCAACTTTAACCATTCGATCTATTTGAAATTATTAGCAACAGCGTTGTGTTAGGGCGCATAGTTTGATGTTTTAGTTTTTGAGAATGAAAATACATTGTTCTATGAAGAGTTCATGAGTACAATAAATTTATTAGCATTTAAACATTTACATATGAAAATATATATCAAATTATATAATATATTTAAGTATTTGGCTTCCACTTGTTTAAATCGATAATTTTATATCAGCAAGGTGAACACATGCATCGCCACGAGATAGGATACAATAATTTGTCCGCATTGTTCTGTGTTGCTGATGTCATTAGAAAAAAAAATTTATTTTTTTTTTAAATTTGCCTTAAGTGGGGTTAACAATAATCCACCTAGTGGCATATTTCTTGATAATGTGACGCAATATCTTCCTCAATGATTAAATCCCCTGATATATTATAGAATTATGTACATATATGAAAATCTTCATATATGTACATATTATGTACATATATGAAGATTTATTTCTTTTACAGGAAGTCAATGATCAGCCAAATGATAAGCGACTGATGTGATACTCTGTTGTGCGACCGTTGGTGTCCTACATATATGTGACTGATTTGCTACTCTCTTGTGCGACCGTTGTTGTTCTACTGATATGCGACTGTTGTGCTACTGTCTTATGCTACAAATATTTTTTTTTACAATTATGCTACTCTTGTGCTACCGTACCGCTTATGCTACTCCAATTTGGGATGATTTTTTTCACTTGTGCTATCGTACGAGAAAATTACCATTGTGCTACTGCTACTATTATACTACTAAAATTTCTAGTAATTTATACTACTGCGATAAAGTTGAAAACATGACGGGAACTGGCCTGCTTATAATATATCCTTATAGCTGATTTACCTTTGACATTATCCTACCTGGTTTACCGACGAATGATATATCCTTATAGCTGATTTACCTCTGACATTATCCTACCTGGTTTACCGACGAATGATATTTTATTTTTAAATTCCGAATAACTTGGCGAAGTGGCTTGTGGTTTACCGGGTGTCCACTTCTCAGCAAAAGAACTATCCGCACAATTTTCTTATTTCAATATATATATATATATATATATATATATATATATATATATATATATATATATATATATATATATATATATATATATATATATATATATATATATATATATATATATATATATATATATATATATATATATTGTAACGACTCTTCGTTGGTTCTTTTAGATTATTGAGCAAATACGACAGTAAAAAGACAGATCTTTAGTTAACAGAATCTCAAACTTTATTTATCAACCGGTTACAGCAACTTCCAATTTTAATTGCAATAAATTCCAGGGTCTCCAATTTATGCACGATGTACTTCACCGCTTTTCCACAATTTGAATCAATAATATTCGGAATCGTAAAATCTGTATTTACTATTCCACTAAGTTCAAATTCTTTCACTATTAGTACCCAGGCTCAAGTACCACCGATTATTCCGTATACTTGCGAATATTTGTAAAACACTTTTAATTGCAAAATTAAAACTGACTATCTGATATTTTTGTTCGCTTATTTATATCGAAAAATAAATAAATCGAAACTTCTATAATCCACTAGAAATCAATACTACGTAGTCCGTACATCTTGAATAGGCCACACCTGTTTTCATTCATACTTGCATTTGTATTAGCGAACTCAAATTTAATTTATGCAAAATGTATTTGTTGAAGGGAGTTAACTTTTGATTTGCCATAGAATGTAAAAAACATTTAGGCGTAACGTATTGGTTATTTATGATTAAATTAAATTAACCCATTCTGGACAAAGTTTATTACACTGCCCTCCATTTAGTTTTGTTCGTCCCGAACAATATCAGCTATCGCATTGGTGCTGTACCCTTGGTACGGTGCCAACCTTTGCAGATGTATCACTTTCATCTTGGTACGGGGTCCCTTTTGTATGCGGTAGATAACATCATTAATTCGTTTGATTATTTTATATGGGCCTTCCCAATCTGGCTGCAGCTTGGGTGATCTTCCCTTAGTTCTTCTGGGGTTGTATAGCCATACCAATTCTCCTTCTTGAAAACCGCCACTATTTGCATTTATGTCGTACCTGGTTTTCATTTGGTCACTGGCAATCTTAATGTGGTCTCGAACCTGCTGATGGATTTTATTCATCTTCTCCCTTAGTTGTCCCACATAATCTGTTTTCGTGGATACCAGACCTCCAGGGATGCCAAACTCGATGTCACTAGGAAGATGTAGTTCTCTTCCGAACATGATATTCGCTGGCGTTTCACTTGTCGTATCGTGCACTGCGCTACGATAGGCCATCAATAATAACGGAAGATCCTTGTCCCCAATTTCTTTGGTTGGCTTCTACTACCTTTGACAAATGTTCCTCCATGGTTCGGTTGAATCGTTCTACCATGCTATCCGACTGCGGGTTCATAGGTGTAGTTCGTGTTTTTCTAATGTCGAGTATTCTGCACAGCTCTTCCATCAATTGAGATTCGAAATTCCTTCCCTGGTCCGTATGCAACTCGAGCGGTGTTCCATATCTGCAAATCCATTCGTTGACTAACGTTTCAGCGACCGTAACTGCTTCCTGGTTCGGTATTGCATAAGCTTCCGGCCATTTTGTAAAGTAATCAATGACCACCATGATGTATTTGTTACCTTTTGTCGTTTCCGGAAATGGCCCCGCGATGTCTATAGCAATTCTCTCCATTGGGGCACCCACATTGTACTGTTGCATCTCTCCTCGAGTTTTTGTCTTTGGTCCTTTGCTCGCCGCACAAGTTTCACATCGCCGACACCATTGCTCTACGTCGGTTCGATACCTTACCCATTAAAACCTCTCCCTTACTTTAGCCAGGGTTTTATTGACTCCCAGGTGTCCTCCAGAAATACTTCCATGCAGCTTTCCCAGTACCTCTTCTACTCGACTTGATGGCAGCACCAGTTGCTCTAACACTTTCTTTCCATCAGCGGACTCCCATTTTCTTTTTAGTATCCCGTTGTCCATCAATAGTGAGTCCCATTGCGCCCAGTAGCATTTCACCTCCGTACTCAAAGGTGCTACCTCTTTCCACTCCGGTCGCCTTCCCTCGGTTTTCCATTTCAATATTGGAGCCATAGCTGGATCTTCTAGCTGCTCTCTTTTAATTGCCTCGGTACACCAATCGTCAAGAGTTTGGAGCTTAATTTGTTTCACCTTCATTGCTTGACTTCTCTCAGTCCTGCTACATGACTTGCGCTCCTCAATACAGGGTTTTCTTGAAAGATCGTCAGCGTTACAAAGTATCCCTTTCTTACGGTGTTCAACGTGGAAATCTCCTGCCTTTTTGACATCCACTTGCTTGTTTGAAAGATTCATCAACCAGACTGGAACTACTCCTTCTTTTGCAGCTATTATTGTTTTGCATTCCCTTTGTATCCTTTTCTTACGGTGTTCAACACGGCAATCTCCTTCCTTTTTGACATCCACTTGCTTGTTTGAGAGGTTCATCGTCTGGACTGGAACTACTCCTTCTTTTGCTGCTCCTCTTGTTTTGCATTCCCGTCTGATGTGCCCTAACTGCCCACCATTCCAGCATCTTACTCTGCTAGATCTACTTCGTTGATTTTGCTCAGGCTTATCTTCCAAACTTTTGACACGCATGATCACTTCCTCAAGCGCTGCTTTTAGAGGTTCTTCAGCAACTTCCATCTGACGTACTCTATCTGAGCCGTACGCTCTTTTTCCAGCTTCCATTTGCAGGGCCAATGCTAAGACTTCTGCAGGTAGCTTCTTTCCGCTTAGATAAAGCTGATTCCTCATTTGTACATCTCGAAGAGCATTGATAAATGTATCAGCTGCCAATTC
>CAVNZG010000281.1:42698-91321 GCA_963693315.1 Diogma glabrata
GAAGCCAACCAAAGAAATTGGGACAAGGATCTTCCGTTATTCTTGATGGCCTATCGTAGCGCAGTGCACGATCGACAAGTGAAACGCCAGCGAATATCATGTTCGGAAGAGAACTACATCTCCTAGTGACATCGAGTTTGGCATCCTGGAGGTCTGGTATCCACGAAAACAGATTATGTGGGACAACTAAGGGAGAAGATGAATAAAATCCATCAGCAGGTTCGAGACCACATTAAGATTGCCAGTGACAAAATGAAAACCAGGTACGACATAAATGCAAATAGTGGCGGTTTTCAAGAAGGAGAATTGGTATGGCTATACAACCCCAGAAGAACTAAGGGAAGATCACCCAAGCTGCAGCCAGATTGGGAAGGCCCATATAAAATAATCAAACGAATTAATGATGTTATCTACCGCATACAAAAGGGACCCCGTACCAAGATGAAAGTGATACATCTGCAAAGGTTGGCACCGTACCAAGGTAACAGCACCAATGCGATAGCTGATATTGTTCGGGACAAACAAAACTAAATGGAGGGCAGTGTAATAAATAAACTTCGTCCAGAATGGGTTAATTTAATTTAATCATAAATAACCAATACGTTACGCCTAAATGTTTTTTACATTCTATGGCAAATCAAAAGTTAACTCCCTTTAACAAATACATTTTGCATAAATTAAATTTGAGTTCGCTAATACAAATGCAAGTATGAATGAAAACAGGTGTGGCCTATTCAAGATGTACGGACTACGTAGTATTGATTTCTAGTGGATTATAGAAGTTTCGATTTATTTATTTTTCGATATAAATAAGCGAACAAAAATATCAGATAGTCAGTTTTAATTTTGCAATTAAAAGTGTTTTACAAATATTCGCAAGTATAAGGAATAATCGGTGGTACTTGAGCCTGGGTACTAATAGTGAAAGAATTTGAACTTAGTGGAATAGTAAATACAGATTTTACGATTCCGAATATTATTGATTCAAATTGTGGAAAAGCGGTGAATTTCATCGTGCATAAATTGGAGACCCTGGAATTTATTGCAATTAAAATTGGAAGTTGCTGTAACCGGTTGATAAATAAAGTTTGAGATTCTGTTAACTAAAGATCTGTCTTTTTACTGTCGTATTTGCTCAATAATCTAAAAGAACCAACGAAGAGTCGTTACAATATATATATATATATATATATATATATATATATATATATATATATATATATATATATATATATATATATATATATATATATATATATATATATATATATATATATATATATATATATATATATATATATATATATATATATATATATATATATATATATATATATATATATATTGAAATAAGAAAATTGTGCGGATAGTTCTTTTGCTGAGAAGTGGACACCCGGTAAACCACAAGCCACTTCGCCAAGTTATTCGGAATTTAAAAATAAAATATCATTCGTCGGTAAACCAGGTTGGATAATGTCAAAGGTAAATCAGCTATAAGGATATATCATTCGTCGGTAAACCAGGTAGGATAATGTCAAAGGTAAATCAGCTATAAGGATATATTATAAACAGGCCAGTTCCCGTCATGTTTTCAACTTTATCGCAGTAGTATAAATTACTAGAAATTTTAGTAGTATAATAGTAGCAGTAGCACAATGGTAATTTTCTCGTACGATAGCACAAGTGTAAAAATCATCCCAAATTGGAGTAGCATAAGCGGTACGGTAGCACAAGAGTAGCATAATTGTAAAAAAAAATATTTGTAGCATAAGACAGTAGCACAACAGTCGCATATCAGTAGAACAACAACGGCCGCACAAGAGAGTAGCAAATCAGTCACATATATGTAGGACACCAACGGTCGCACAACAGAGTATCACATCAGTCGCTTATCATTTGGCTGATCATTGACTTCCTGTAAAAGAAATAAATCTTCATATATGTACATAATATGTACATATATGAAGATTTTCATATATGTACATAATTCTATAATATATCAGGGGATTTAATCATTGAGGAAGATATTGCGTCACATTATCAAGAAATATGCCACTAGGTGGATTATTGTTGACCCCATCTTAAGGCAAATTTAAAAAAAAAATAAATTTTTTTTCTAATGACATCAGCAACACAGAACAATGCGGACAAATTATTGTATCCTATCTCGTGGCGATGCATGTGTTCACCTTGCTGATATAAAATTATCGATTTAAACAAGTGGAAGCCAAATACTTTAAATATATTATATAATTTGATATATATTTTCATATGTAAATGTTTAAATGCTAATAAATTAATTGTACTCATGAACTCTTCATAAAACAATGTATTTTCATTCTCAAAAACTAAAACATCAAACTATGCGCCCTAACACAACACTGTTGCTAATAATTTCAAATAGATCGAATGGTTAAAGTTGCTGCCTTCTACGACTTAGTCTGATGATCGAATCCGGGGTAAGGCAACTAAAATTAATATTAAACGAATAATAATAAAATGATAAACGCCTTATTCTTGTTAAATTTAGTTTTATTTCACTATATACGTATTTCGAAAGCTATGCTTTCATCGACAGTAGTATCTAAAAAACTGATTTAGTGAAATTAAACTCAATTTAACAAGTATAAGGCGTTTATTATTTTATTATTGCTTAAATATCTTGTTACAGCTTAGAACTTTTAAATTTAAATAAATAATAAACGCATTTTTATCTTTAAAGGACATACAGCCGCCGTTACCGCCATATTCCACTTTCGGATTTTCCAGAGATTGATAAAAAATCCGGTTAGCTGCCAAAATTTTAATTACTTTTTTATTTCTTTTGGGTAACATGTCGGTAGCATATTGGTACCACAACCATCGTTATGCGACTCATCTTGATATAGCACAACACGGTAGTACAATAGTAGCATAACAGTAACACAACAGCGGGCGCATATAATGGTACCGGTTTGTTAGGGCATCATTTGGTAGCATAATAACGGTAGCACAATGTTCGTATATCGGCAGCATAAGCCTAAGATTTTTATGGGGTGCTTACTGGGCCTTTAACTTACCGACTATCATATTTATGTTTTAAATTGATTGATCAGTTAGACGATTTTAGACTGACGAGAAAGTATACGATGTACCAACATGTACATTATTTGATTATATTTTTAATTTCCTAGACCAATATTTTTCACAGTACTCCAGAATTATTTTTGTGATAGTTTTTTGGTCAAGCGAGTATTAATATCCCGAAGTAGAAATTAGTTAGGGAAAGCCTGAATACAGGTAGGGCGTGATCAGGTCTTGGCAGTCCAGAAAGGGGAAACCTTGTTAGGACAATCTGATGTGGTCCTGTTCCGGGCCTGATTTACAATACCCTTTTAGGGTTAACCTTATTGATCTTTAATTTAAATTAGCTAGAATTCACTAGTGTATAATCTATTTTAGAAATAATTAGCTAAAATCGTTTTATGTATGTTTTAGTTATCGCTTCTCGGCTGAAAGACTATAATAATAATAGTGATTAAGGTGGTGTGGTAAGGTAAATTTTATATAGTTTTTTTCATTGTGATTAATTAATTAATTTAAGTATATAATATATTATATCAGGACCCAGTCCGGATATTCCATTCAGAGTTTGATCCGATTATCCCAATCAGGGTATGTTCCGGACTCTGGTAATCCCAATCAGGACCTGGTAGGGAAAAAACGTTACGCTCATGATCAAGGCCCGATCAGAATGCCTAATTTGGACTAGGGCAAACCTGATCAGGACCTTATTTGAGCTCTGTCAAATTTCTGGTCGGGATGTTTTTATTCGCTCTTCATAATCTAATCAAAACCTTGAAAAAATATCAAATATTTTGGTCAAAGGTTGCTTGCTCTACATATTTTTATTTCAAAATTTATGCAAATTTTTAATTTTGATTTAGATCAATAGTATATTATTTAATTAGGAGCCACAAAAAAATAAAAATGGCTTTATACGTAAAAAGCAAAACTTTAACCTTCTCCCTAGCGCCTCGATTTGCAAACTACAGATACGTTCAAAAACCTTAGCTTCACGTCCTTGTATCAATCTACTTTATTCGTCTACGTATGAAAGTGTTACTTTATTACTGAAATTTGCGGTTGTAAAGTGTCATTTTTTAGCCTTATATTTTGTTGCCATAGTTACATCCAAAAAAGTAAAAAACATTAACATCTATATAAATTATATAAAATATAATTTTTTTATTAAAGCAACCCTTCAATTCAAAATTTCTCAATCCAATCAATATATTTGTTATTTTTTGTTGTCATAGTTATACAATTTGTTTGGAAAAATAACAAATAATTTGGTAAAAGGTTACTTGCTCGACAAATTTTTATTTTAAAATCTATGCAAATTTTTAATTTTGATTTAGATTAAATAAATTCTTATAAATATTTCGCGTGCGGAAAATTAATGCCTTAATTCAGTGGTTCTTAACCTTTTCGGAGTCGCGGCCCCTTAAAATAAGTTTTTGGCGGTTGCGGCCCCATTATAATAAAATATTCTCGCGGTCATCATAGTCACTATAAAATAATATAATAATCATTAATATTCATTTTAAAACAATGAATTTATTGACATATTATGATAACAATTGCTCTCTAACTGTTGCTCAGCCCAGTACCTACCCAATACGACATCCAACATGCTTCTGCACACCTACTTTTAAAACAAATTTTAGAATTAATTCACCAATTATTCGATTACAACAACTAAATCATAATAAAATATTTAATGGGATTGATCTTTTTTCGTTCACCTCTTTAGGTTCATTTAAAACTGAAGTTCGTAAAAAATTAGCTTGTAACTAACTAACCTTATTGTTATTATAGGAATCTTTTTGTTATTGTTTTTCTTTTTTTTTGTATTTAATGTAAATATTTGTAAATGTAATTATGAGCCCGATAAGTAATTGGAGAAATCTGTTTATCGGGATACTAAATGAATGAATAAATAAATAAATAAAAAAATAAATAAATAACAATAAATAATTGATAGTTTTTAACTATATCTAAAGCAGAAACGTACTTCACCTTATTCGCAAATTCATTTTATTGTATTCAAAACTATAACATAAGGCCTTCAAAATTGAACCCTCATGTAATAAAGATTTTCAAAGTTGTCTTGATCCACTATTCCGACTGCTATACTCACGACCGCGTCAACACCACTACTTTGACCTCAGTGGAAGAAGACAACATTGCGTTTGTCGACAACAAAGATCCAAAATTGTCCATAAGCATATACGAAAAACATTTAAGAAATATCTACTTTTAAATGGACAGAGAGCTATTTCGATCGTACGGGCAGTACTTATTTAAAAATATTATTTTTGTTTCACTTCTGAGACTGCGTTCTAATTGCTGCTAAGTTGTATTTTACCTGCTAAGCCTACTGTTTTCAGAACTAGTCGTTAAATAATCATTATGAATGTATGAAAAAAAACACGCTCAACATGGTATCGGGGGATATTCAAATCTATTGAATTAAGTGGTGAGATTCAATGCTTAACATGTTGCTTTGATTCATAATAAAAAACCAATGTAGTCAACTATTTATTTGACCCATTTGATCAAATCAACATATTTATTCTAAATAATTGTTAAGAAATTAATACTTTTATCAAACTCTTTTTATAAAATTTCTGTGGTTGCTCTTAAACTATTTGCATAAAAGAGTTTATTCAGATTATGGTTTATCTTCTTATATATTAATACGTTAGAAAAAAACTTTGTGGAGCCTAAGGCTTTTTTATTCGCAGATGGATTCATTTCAAATTTTCACAGCTGACTGATATTAGTGTAACCTATATTCGAATTCGGATTCACACAAATCGGATCATAAATAAAAAAGTTATTATATACGGAAAACTTTTTTTATACATATGCATTATAAGTTTACATACATACAAAAACGAAATTAAAAATTTATTTTATTTTTTTATATTTTATTTTTTTATATTTTCTTTTTTATATATTAGCTATCGAACAACGAAACGAAAACGAAACGAAACTTAAAAATTTATTTTCTTTTTTATATCTATTTTTTCTCATTCACTTCAGTCGTCTTTTGTCTTTGAACAAGGACGGTTTTCGATATTATTTCGATTATTTTGTTTATTGATATAAAGATATTTGATAATTGATATAAAGATATATGATTTTGATATAAATATATTTTGTTTGATATTGAATTTATTTGATATTGATATTATTTGATATTTTTGATATTTTATTTATTTGATATTTTTGATATATTGATATATTTATTTATTTCGATGCCAAGACCACGTCGTAAACGTTTGGATGTGAGTGGTACATCGAGTCGTCGGAATAAAAGAGATTATATGCGTAATATGCGTAATAATGTTGACTAGGTGTTGACTTGAGTTAGAGATCAAATAAGCTTACTTGAAAACTTATTTGATCGCTAATTTGTCATATATCCGAACTGATCAGCTAGAGTTCTGATTATTTTCCATTCATATATTTAAAAAGAAAAATTAAAAATTATATGCTAGCATTTCTCATTACCACTTTTTGAAATCATTGCTTCTACGTCAACAAAATGTCTACGCAAAAACTTTATTTATAAGCGTGGTCTACGCAAAAACTTTATTTATAAGCGTAGCGAAGCACGCCGGGCCCTCCTAGTTTATATTATTGTCCATTGTGGAAAATCCTTTTCGCGCAGATAATGTGCAAGTAGCATGTATGCAAAATTGAAAATTCCAAACTGCCTTCCTCAATTTAAACAATTTGTGATCATGGGCAATAATTTAGAATTATATTATTTATCAGAAGGATCGTATTCAAAGTCTTCTGTTATCAAGTTCATTATTTGAAATATTAAAATCAAATTTTTAATTATTGATTGTGAATGTCATTAAATTAAATAATTTGTACGTTCCTTATCAAACTCACAATTAAATATCTGTAACTGTTTAAGATAATTTGAAAACATTGAAAATAAAACGATTCGGTACTTTGAATCCATGAATGGAATTTGGTTTTCATTGCTTTTGTTTACGATAGGATATTCAATTTGTTTTATTCTGGAAGTATGAACCCCAAGGACAGGATAATTTTTGTAATTGTTTTTTATTTTTGACCGACGGGTGAGACAACCCTGCGTACTCCAGTCTGCGCAGTTCCATTTATTTTGTACGTTATTTACAGCTGCATACTACTTACGAAATGGAAATCAAATATTTTTCCGTTTTTTTTTATTTTGGGTCTTCGACAGCATATCGTCCTTAAACACAAGAAACGAATTTGAATTTAAATGCTGAACATTTACGTGTAGAACTTATAGAAGTAAATAAATATCATTCCATGACAGACATGATACAACAGTTTCTAGATAACTATAATTAAATTTCTTACAATCTCGAAAAGTAATTGAGTGCGGTTTATTGTAAGTATAAATATTATATCAAAATTAAATGAAATCATGGTCAAGACAATTCACACTCAATTGATTAAAGACATGTATTTGACCTGTATTTTGAATAACTAAATCAATTAATAAACATTTTACAGAAATAAGACGGCTCCTCATTATTATGAGCTTCTAATGTAAAATTGGATGGACCATAAGTAAGACCTTGCAGTTATTGCTTTATGACTAATCTTGTCTTTTGTACCAAATATAGTGTATCGCTCACTAACCTTTACTGCTACCACTGTTTAGATGTGAGGTGGATAATTTATCAGCTTTGAAGAGGAACTTATACTTAAAATATTATTGAATTTTTGTTATACAATACCCCTCTTTCCTAACTCTTTCATAAAAAAGCTATTCAGCACGTATATAATGTAGTTCTACAATCTACGGCATTGAAGTACAGAACTATTGTTGCATGAAACTGGAGGTTGTGTGAACTTGGCTGTGACTCTATAATTTTGCTATATAATGTTGGGCAGAAAAAGATAATCAACGTGGTTTACAAAATGTTCTTAAAGGTGTATTATATAGTCAAATGGCAATCCGCATCTTAATTTCAAGAATTCAAGTTCAACCGGAAGGATGCAATCATAACGTGCAGATGCAGATTTATATTAAAAGGAAATCAATACTAAGAATAACAAGATAGTCCAAAATTTTGTTTTTAAAATGAATTATTTCTTGCAGGCGTCTTTAATTGGCTGGCAACAACTTTTTGTTGTACTTAGACCAAAGTACATCGCTATAAGATATCATCTTTATATATATAATTCTACTGTACGTGTGTATGACTGTGAACTCCTTCTAAACGGCTGGACCGATTTGAATGAATTTTTTTGTGTGCGTTTGGATGGTGCCCCGAATGGTTTAGATTCATAATTCAGCCCGGCAGAGGTGCTGCAGTCGGTATTTCCACTGAATTCCTCCTAAACGGCTGGACCGATTTGAATGAATTTTTTTGTGTGCGTTTGGGTGGCGCCCCGAATTGTTTAAATTTATAAATCAGCCCGGCAGAGGCGCTGCAGTCGGTATTGTCACTGAACTCCTCCTAAACGGCTGGACCGATTTGAATGAATTTTTTTGTGTGCGTTTGGATGGCGCCCCGAATGGTTTAAATTTACAAATCAGCCCGGCAGAGGCGCTGCAGTCGGTATTGTCACTAAACTTTTTCTAAACGGCTGGACCGATTTGAATGAGTTTTTTTTGTCTGCGTTTGGGTAGCGCCATGGATGGTTAAAATTTACAAATCAGTCCGGCAGAGGCGCTGCAGTTGGTATTGTCACTGAACTCCTCCTAAACGGCTGGACCGATTTGAATGAATTTTTTGTGTGCGTTTGGGTGGCGTCCCGATTGAATGGTTTAAATTTATAATTCAGCCCGGCGGAGGTGCTGCAGTCGGTATTGTCACCGAACCCCTCCTAAACGGCTGGACCGGTTTGAATGAGTTTTTTTTGTATGCGTTTAGGTAGCGCTCTGGATAGTTAAAATTTACAAATCAGCCCGGCAGAGGCGCTGCAGTCGGTATTGTCACTGAACTCCTCCTAAACAGCTGGACCGATTTGAATGAATTTTTTGGTATGTGTTTTGGTAGCGTCCAGGATGGTTAAAATTTACAAATCAGCCCGGCAGAGGCGCTGCAGTCGGTATTGTCACTGAACGGCTGGACCGATTTGAATGAATAATTTGTGTGCGTTTGGGTGGCGCCCCGAATGGTTTAAATTCATAAATCAGCCCGGTAGAGGCGCTGCAGTTGGTATTGTCACCGAACTCCTCCTAACCGGCTGGACCGATTTTAATGAATTTTTTTGTATGTGTTTTCGTGACGCCCTGGATGGTTAAGATTCACAAATCAACCCGGCAGATAGCGCTGCTAATTATATTAATCATGCGTGGCTTCGTGAACGAGCTATTTTGGCAGCAAAAAATATCGATGTTGACGCTTTTAACTTCTAAATACAACAGTCATTACCCGGCAATGAGATATTGTTCAAATCGATCGACACTGTTACCGATCCTGACGAAGCAGTCAACTATCCTGTTGAACTTTTTAATTAGCTGGATTTACCAGGAATGCCGCCACATAACTTGCGATTAAAAATTGGCTCACCAATAATTTTGCTTCGGAATTCAAATCCACCTAAGCTATGCAACGGTACAAGATTAGTCATAAAAAAAACTTTGGGCAATGTTCTTGAAGCTACAATTTTGATCGGCTAATTTGAAGGTGGAGTTGTTCTTCTGCCACGAATCCAAATGATCCCTTCAGACTCACCCATTCCGGTCAGACGTCTGCAATTTCCAATTCGCTTGGAGTTTGCCATGACTATAAATAAGTCACAAGGTCAAACAATGTCGATTTGTGGGTTGGATCTAGAAAATCCGGTCTTTCCACATGGCCAATTATATGTGGCGTGTTCTCGCGTTGGAAAACCATCCAATTTATTCATGTATAATCCTCAGGAATTGACTAAAAATATTGTTCATCAACTTGCATTAAGATAAAATTAAACAAACAATATTGATTATAACGAATTGTTTTTAGAAAAATTGATGTTATTTCAAAATAAAGAATAACGAAATTATTATATTATTTATCTTTCATTTCATACTTTGTTTAATATCGTAATCGCTTGAAATATCATGCAGGACAACGTCTGTCGGAATGATTTCTCTGATAAGTATAAGTTCAATCCCGACCCGACAATAATTACTTATTGTCGGGAATATTACTTTCAACAATTACTTTAAGCTCAATCACTCACAAAACTCCAAAAAATTAATATTCCCTTAATGTTGTCTATATATGGCAATATATTGACTGTGTGTCAGATATTAGTTTCGCATTGATTTGCAACAACCAATAATGACTACAATGACTCAGAATGTTGACTAAATAGAGATATTTCTCATCCTATGAATTCACCCGTAGTACTGCCTTGAAGTTTAATACAAAACTCCAAAATAAAATTTTAATTCTTTTTGCATCATTATCTTCTATTTATAAAAATTAATGTGTGTATGTTCAAAATTTGTAAATGTGTTTGTATTCACCTTCATCGAATGTATTGTCACTATTCTAACTGCCCTTGCTGACCATTGAATGACATCACGATTACAATTTTTTTGTAACTTTTTTAATAACCTACCAGTAAAGAAAGCGTATATTAAACGGCATGAACACTGTGAACATTTTTGAATCTATATTTGTTCCGTATAATGTTCAATATAGAGACACACCTGAAACCTTACACACCTGAAAACTTATTTGATCGCGTATTTTTATATATCCTTTGTTTTATATATAATACTAATTTCTTAAATTCTTCTGATCAACTACAGTGCTGATCCTTTTACATTCATATTTAAAAAAAAATAGAAAATCATTTCTCATTACTACTCTTTGAAATTATTGCTACTACGTCAACAAAATGTATACACATAAACTTTATTTAAAGGCGTAGCAAAGCACGCCGGGTCCCGCTAGTTAATTATATATCA
Organism: Diogma glabrata; assembly: GCA_963693315.1. Lineage (NCBI taxonomy): Eukaryota > Metazoa > Arthropoda > Insecta > Diptera > Cylindrotomidae > Diogma > Diogma glabrata. The sequence goes on from CAVNZG010000281.1 coordinate 53,671, forward strand.
GTTATAACCTTCAAACATTTTTGAACCAATATTCTACAAAATTAGCAGGAATTTTGTATTATGTGTTTTTTTGCAATATTTATTAGTTATCAATCCTCTATTTTTGTTTTTTATTTGGTTTCATGTTTTATTAATCATCGATGAGTTAGTTTAAATATTTGCAAAATGTTGTGTTTTGTACTGTGTTGGTTTATTTTGTGGAACCAAACTGTGTTGATATTTAAACAAATGAGATTAATTCATCAAACCACCTGACACCAAATAATTTTTTTTTTTTATATATGAAAATAACAAACTAATGCTGTAAGCGGAACACATTATAGATATATAGCCATAAAGAATTAATTATCATGAATTTAATGCGAAATTTTAGTTGTGTGCAATTATAGAATAGGTAACTAACTACTGTGGTCGGTCATAATAAAACTGATATAATATTTCTTAAAAGTTTGGTTGAAATCAATTTCAGTTTATTGAAAGACGCATAAAAAATGTTTTCCAATTCCAACTAGCACAAGCCGAATAAAGAAAAACAGTTTATTTATATATTTCGGTCCAAATAAAAAAAGCTAAACAAGCATGATTATTTTATTATTCATATAAATATAAATATATAGAAAAAAATGTAAACATAATTTATTAATTCCACTGACCATAACGATATTAAAAAAAAAACAAAAAATATAAAATTCATTATTTAGGCAACTACCAATATAAATATTTTTAGGAATATGTGTTTTCGTTTTAATTTATATATTTACTTATTCTGAAAATTATTTATTTTGATAAACAGCTGGATCAAGAGTAATTTTGGTAATTAGTATAATTGAAAGAATCAAAGTACGTCTAATGTCAATCAATAAGAGACAGAAGGATTACCCAAAAACATTGTCGATACTTATCAGTCAAGGCATACATCTGCTTTCGTGAAAATCTTTTCAATTACATGCGACTTCTTGGTAATTTAATGGTTTCTACATGTACGGTATAAAATATCAAAATGTCTATCTTCTAGTCATCATAAAACTATTATGATTAGTTTTTTTATCTTCATCAACCAAACGAATGATCATTAAAATAATATATATTCATTGTGACCAAACAAAAGTAATAACAACTTCCAAATAATAATATAATTATTTGCCGATAACAATCAATCTAATTTAGATTGAAAGTAATTTATCAAACCAAATATTCAGCCAAATTTAGATTTATTTGACCAATAAAATTAGTTTGTTTTTTTTTGTGTATATTTTGTTTGTTTTTAATTTATTTATATGTCAATCTAAATAATTATTTGTCCAAAATATGTTAACAAAAAATAAAATTGAACCAACCATTATGGTGATTACCATTTACGTTTTGAAGGTAATTAGTGGTGGTGAAAGAAATATAAATTATTGTATGCGTGGTGAAAAATATAAAAGCAAACATAGATTATATGATTATAAGCATAGTTATATTTTAATAATGAAACGAAGTGATTTTTTGGATTGGGTTTTGTTACACTAGGAACAACAAAGCCGTTCAATCACCTATACCACTATAATTAGAGCTGTTTTTAGCAGAGTATGAATAAACCAGTATACTCTATGAAATTTCAAAGCAGCATTACACTGAGGCAAAGCAACAAAACGTTTACTGTTCTTGCTACCCTTGAGAATCTTATAGATTTAGACAACGATTTTAGCACAGTAAAAATTTTTGTGAATAAGAAATACTAAGAATATTGAAAATGAAAGTTTGTGAAGAGATATAATTCAGATAAAAGTTGAAAGATATTAAATAGATGTTTCTGCTACGATAGTCATTAATTGAAATAAAGTAAAATAATTTGTTACTTTACCTACAAATGTGATTGATATTAGAACCAAAACATTTCTAAACGGAAAATCAATAACCAAAAACAAAATATTCCATCCCATATCTAATCTAAATTTATCAAAAAATCAAATCAAAAAACAAAACAACAAACAAAAGAAAAAGAAAATTAAAGAAATTTTTTATCCTTAAAATGAAAAAAATAAAATTCTTCTTGTTTTTCATATTTTCTTCTTTTCTAATCATTATTATTCGTATAACGAAATCGGTTTGATATAATCTTAGGGGAATTGTCATTCAGAAACGGACAACCCCTATTAATCAACCATTGTCCGGATATAATGTTATTCTATGTATAAGGGATAGAGTTTTTTTCCGACTTTGTTTTTCTATTTTCTGATTTTATTTCGAAAATATTATATTTTCCATTTATAAAAAAAAGGAAATTAGAAATGAATGAATGATTTTTTTTTGTTGGGAAAACTAAAATAAAAACAAATTGCTAATAAAGGAATACACATTAATTTTTGTTTTAATTTTAAAGTTTTTGTTGTTTTTTGTTATATATTTGTGGAATTTTGAGTTATTGATGGTTGCAAGCGATGTTTTATAACAAGTTTTTTGTTGTTGTTTTAGAATGAACCATATCAAATCAAATATATTTTTCAATTATGTGTAGCACCTCGATACGAAAAAACAAAACAATTTCATCAAGCAATCAAATCTCTAATTTTTTTTATCAAATAATGCACCATAAACAAAGATATCAAAAACCCAACCTTCAACTGTTAAATGGTTAAGCTTTAGGTTAACTAAAATTAGAAAATTAAATTTTTCAACTTTTAACAAGTTTAAAAACAAAACTGAAATTTAATTTGATCGATCAAATCCTCGTTTTTAGACAATTTTGTTTAAAACATTGATTTTAACCGTTAAATAAAAACCAAATTGTTTGACTTTAATATAACACTATGATCTTTTTATAAAAAATGCCAACAACAATGATGAAATCAATTAAAAATGTCCAACATATATAATGCATGTCGGCATTATCAATAAACCAAAGACAACAGAACAATTTAAATTACAAATATTAATAATATTTGTTCTTATAAAAAAAACAAATTTTTCTCGATCATCTACCTTTAAATCTAAATTAACACATTCTAGAATCTAGAGATAAAAAAAAATTAAAAAGTTAATCCAAAATAGAATTGGAATTTCTCATAAACACATTTCAGGCATATACAAATTATTTTCTTCTATTTTAATATAAGAAAATAAGAAAAATATCACGAAATTCTAGTTTTTATACATAATTTCCTTATCTTATTTCTTATTAAAAAAAAATAAAAAAATATAAAATAAGAATAATATAAAATAAAGTAAAAGGCTGGTTCATTAATTCATAGAAATACTGAGGAATTATAATAACGAAAAAAATATATATATATAACCAAATCAAATCCAATTAATTTTCTTGTCTTATTCGTTATTTTTTGTGTTTTGATTCTGATGTTTTTTTCTATAGTTTCGACCATTTTGATGTGGAAAAAATCTTATTTTATTTAAGAAATAAAAAAAAACAAAAATAATATTGTCGCGTTTTTTTTCGTTGTGAAATAACAAGAAGAACAAAATATGTAAGAATAAATAAATTGGTAAAATGAATGGATGAACGAACGGACATTGAAAATGAATATTTTGTATAAAGTTGTTTCTATCTAAGTGACAGATAAAACTAATGGATTTTAATGTAAGAAATGTTAATATTCGTTTATTTTTTTAATTTCAATTCTTATATAAAAAAAAAAATTTATTTAAAAAAATAAAACAACAAAATCTGAAATGTAAAGAAGAAAAATTGACTAAAAGTTTTGAACAATAAACAAATTGAATGTTGATTTTTTTGTTATTGTTATTTTGTAATACAATTAAGAGCTTTTCTTTGTTGGTTTTTTTGTTGAATTAAGACATAGTTGTTTTATGCTGAGGAATATATCAATTCCTTGTGGCTATAAAAACAAATTTAAATAAACGAAACGATTTGTTTGATTAAAAACTTTTGCTCTGGATGACGAAAAAAAGGCAATGAAAATAAACTCCGCAGAAGTTTGAGCTGACAAAAACAGAGAACTATAAACTATGTATTCTTTAAATTCTATCGTAGTGTAAATATATTTATATAAGATTTAACACAGATTTGTAAATATTTTGACTCCTTTTAAATAAATATTTGGGTTTTGATCGTTTGTAAATTCTCTTAGATATCGTTAGTAAACAATCCTCCATTGCTGGTTTTTTAAATAATTCACTTCGGTTAAATTAGTATGGTTGTCAATGTTTAGGATTAGTCTATAATGAATCGTAAGCTCGTCAACGATTTGTCTACCATTTCAAATTTGAAATTAATATTCCTCTATAACTCAGCACTGTCATAACTGGACGATGTTGAGTTCCAACAATAATATGACATTTACTTCCTTTCTTCATTACTACTTTCAGTTCATTGCTGTAGGAGCATTTAGATTTGAATAACTAGATAAGCCATTTAAATATCACATTTCCTTCTATGAGTCAAAAACTGTCATGAAACAATTTATTTGTTTATTAAATTTTTTTATGTATTTATTAAATTATATATTTATTTATTAATTTATATATTTATTTATTTATTTAAATAATAAGCTATTTATTTATTTATTTATTTATTTATATATTTATTTATTTATTTATACATTTATATATTTATTTAGTTATTAATTAATTTGTTAATTTGTTAATTTATTAATTTATTAATTTATTAATTTATTAATTTATTAATTTATTAATTTATTAATTTATTAATTTATTAATTTATTAATTTATTAATTTATTAATTTATTAATTTATTAATTTATTAATTTATTAATTTATTAATTTATTAATTTATTAATTTATTAATTTATTAATTTATTAATTTATTAATTTATTAATTTATTAATTTATTAATTTATTAATTTATTAATTTATTAATTTATTAATTTATTAATTTATTAATTTATAAATTTATTAATTTATAAATTTATTAATTTATAAATTTATTAATTTATTAATTTATTAATTTATTAATTTATTAATTTATTAATTTATTAATTTATTAATTTATTAATTTATTAATTTATTAATTTATTAATTTATTAATTTATTAATTTATTAATTTATTAATTTATTAATTTATTAATTTATTAATTTATTAATTTATTAATTTATTAATTTATTAATTTATTAATTTATTAATTTATTAATTTATTAATTTATTAATTTATTAATTTATTAATTTATTAATTTATTAATTTATTAATTTATTAATTTATTAATTTATTAATTTATTAATTTATTAATTTATTAATTTATTAATTTATTAATTTATTAATTTATTAATTTATTAATTTATTAATTTATTAATTTATTAATTTATTAATTTATTAATTTATTAATTTATTAATTTATTAATTTATTAATTTATTAATTTATTAATTTATTAATTTATTAATTTATTAATTTATTAATTTATTAATTTATTAATTTATTAATTTATTAATTTATTTATTTTTTTATTTATTTATTTATTTATTTACTTATTTTATTTATTTATTTATTTATTCCTTAACTTATTTATGTATATATTTATGTATTTATTTATGCATTTATTTATGTATTTATTTATTTATTTATCTTTTTCCTATCGTCACCGGTTTTATTGGTAGTAAAATTTTTCACCACAAATGAAACACCAAGTCTCAGATCATAATCTCATTTATGATCTTGGTGTTTCATTTGTGGTGAAAAATTTTACTACCAATAAAACCAGTGACGATAGGAAATTTCATCGAGTAGATCAGATTCTGTGTATGTACCGACGGTGTATGCATCGAACATCAAAACTTATAATAATTATTTATTTACTTTTTTATTTATTTATTTATTTATATAAATTTCTTTTTGAATTTAAAGGTTATTTGTTTGATTTTATGTTGTATATTATTTTAATGAGCAAAATGGCCTAGCTAAGTAAAAATACCATTTCATCATATATTCTTCAACCTCTTATTCTAAGCACTGATATTCTTTGCATCCTATATTCGTGAACCCTCTTTGAAAGTAACATATAAACTGAAAGGGGACCATAGAATTCACAGTACTGTTTGAACTTAATCGACCAACGGATCTGGGAATAAAAGAGTATTTAGTGAATATTTTCATTTGGTATGTGAAACTTGCGTTTGCTGGAGTATTCTCGATTCATGGCCAGTTTGTCCCAGTCCAATTTAAAATATTTTTAATTTTCAATGAAAGCTAAATATAAACTTATATCATTTAACATAAATGATAGCTTGTATTTCTCGAAATCAAAAGAAAAATTAAGCTTAACAAACTTTTTAGAATCAAAGTTAAAATTTAACTGACTAAATCATTCAATGACGTTATACACAACGATTTAATTCAGAAAAAGAATTTCTATCTATCTCTATCTTGTGGCTTTCATAATTTATCAAACAGCAGACATTTTACTTATACATTGCAAACCTGCCGTGTGTATAAATAAAATAAATGAAATGACAGAGAAATAATCATTCAAATACTACCAAGTCAAAAATTAAACCAAAAAGGTGCCTCAAAACACAATCAATTATTGATGTTGCACACGTATACCAGCCAAAACTAATAATATCAAATATCTACACTATATCAATAATACCCTATATCAATATTTCAGCAACAACGCTTCTGCGCATGATCAATTTACTCTATTTTGGTTTTCTGTTTAAAAAAAGGAAAAATTATATTCGTTTCACATAGAAAGAACAGTAAATAAAAAAACAATTGATTATACACAGACATATAACAACCAATTAAGTGAGTTGAGGGGAAAATAAGATGTGACGTTATATATTAAAATACGTATTATGCAGGCCCGACAACAGGGTGGGGGGTGGGGGAAGTGGAAGGGGGGTTTCACCCAGGCTCGGCTTTTTAAAAAGGCAGGACTCCGACCAAAATGAAAATAATATATAGACGGAAGACAATTTTTAACCAAAACTAGAGTTTATGTGGATTTGATCTTGTGTATTTGTTCGTTTTGTATGAAAAATTGGCTGTTGCTGGATTTTTGCCGATTGATGGCCAGCTTTATGTGGGAATCATTTTATTTTGATTCTATGGCCACCCAGAGCTTCCTTTTTGCATATTTTGTTCTGAAATTTTTTTCCAAAATAAGCAAGGGGTAAGCGTGTATACAAGTCAGAAAATGAAAGTCAGAAAAATGAATTGCCATAAATTTTGAATGATGACATATAAATGGAAGGTGATAACAAAACATGCAACGTGTTGCAGTTTGAGTTTAATCGTACCACAGGTATAGAAATGGTAACATTTTCGGTAGATATCTTCGTTTTGTATGGAAAAACGAAGATATGGCTAATGATATTTAAATGTCAAATTCTGTGATCTAAATTAAAGAGGAGCGTGAAAAACATTTTCTATTTATCCTATTTTATTTTTAACTAATTAGATTTTATTTATTTTGATAAAAAATGGAGCAAACAAAAACTAATTAAGTTTTTATATATATAATTAATAACTATACGCTATAATTGATCTCGTTTCTTCAATTCAAAACGCAGCTATACTCATATTCAAATCTTAGTTAATAACTTGACAAAGTACAACAAAATAAATTAGGTTTTGCAATCATGTTTTAAATAAAGTACAATATGAATCATTTATGTGACCATCATTTGAAATAGAACATACGCATCTTACACCATGAACTTTTACCAAATATAACAAACATTTTTTAAACATATTTCTAATTATAAAAAATTCAAACATTCGTCACGATCAATATAAAAATTAAACAACTTAACTTTACCATCCAATTAACATGCATTCACACATATTCCATTTATACACGTTTCCTCCAATCCAAATGTTAAAATCAATTCTACGACCTTCAACCTTTTTCAATATATTATCTTAAACAAAAAAAAACATTAATTTATTTATTAATCATATTCAGTTACTTATTAAAACTTGATTCTTTTTTTAAAAGAAATTCTTTTAAATAACATTTTTATTTTTTAAATTAACAAGAAAATCAAAAATTTTTTCCTGACATTCTTGACATAGAGTACAAGACAACCAAAAATTTCAAATATAATTTAAAATAACATTTAACTAAAAAAATATATGATGATTAATTTATTTACATGTAAGATGGTTATTTTTAAGATTTATATAGAAACGGTTTTTTCGATTTGACAGTCTTAAAAAGTAATCTTTGATAAGATGAAATTATTTTCTTTTATTAATGACAATAAACAACTAATTATGAATATTGCAAGTTCTTCCAGACACATTTACATTACAATTACATTATTTTTATTTATTTACAATTATTTTTTAAAATAGTTATAATGCTAAATAAGAATCATTAAATATAATTCATACTGACAAAACGTTTCTTACAATTTCATTATTAATTGTCTAATGTTTTTAAAGTGACATTCTTACTAAAAGCTTATATAATTTTTAGTAAGGAATATTAAAAGATAATGATAGTGAAGGTGATTCGATTGTCAAATGAATCATTGAAGTAAACTAATGATTTTCATGAAGAATGTTTGAAGTTTAGTTAAATCAAAACTAAAAGTGATAAACTTATATAAAATTTAACTTACTGATTGAAAGCTGATAATTGTTATTTGTTTTGGATAAATTCACAAGAATATTTCATTATAAAAATACACATTTTTAGAAAAAATAATAATATCAGGAAGGTGTGGATAGGAATATTTATTGGAATATACATATTCCAAATAAAAAGGTGTTGCAGACAGCATGCATAAATATTACAATGAATTAAACCTACGATTCCAGAACAATTCAAATATCGCGGTGATGTCAGGCTAAATATATAGTCTAAACCACCTCATTTTTCATATTCAAAATATAACACAGACGAATCGATTGATAATTTTCTACTTTAAAATGCTATGTAGGCGTAGTTTGTCTCAATAATTTTTTTGTTAGCTCATTAGTTTGATCTTTTGCTCATTTTGTACATGGTCTACCTGTTTGCAGTACATTTCATGTTTCATGTCGTTTTGTTGTTGTAAGCTTATAGACAAAATACGAATATAAAATAACAAATTATACTATATTCACGAAAATTTAAAAACATGGCTTAAGAAGGTCTTACGACAAATTGTTTGGTATATGCGTCAGTAGAATAAATCTCTGGTATTCTATAAGGGATGGAGCTTTATATGTTAGTTCTAGTTAGTTTCTTAACAATTGTAACGACGGACTATTTCAAATTTTTCTCTAAAATAAATAAATATTCATATATAAACAAATTTATAATGATTTGCTAATTTATTTCGGTTCTAGCCTTTAAATTCAAACAAACATAAAAGCATTTATATGTGCTATAAGTAAGTCAATAAAATTTTAACCTTTGCTCAGTTAATTGCTTTGTTGCGTCACAGAATATCAATTAATAATATATGTTTCTGTCTACATAAATGATAAACATTGTTGTTTGTAAAGCTTAGTCATAGTATTATGTGTAGACATAATACGGTTGCTTAAATTTATGGAAAGTAGAATTATTATCTGTAGTTATAGAAAAAATGTTTATTGAGATGATATATGGAAATGGTTGACTTGCATTATATTTGAGATGATATGGGGAAACTTTTAATTGGTGTGGGATGAAGTGTACAATAAAGAAAGAAACAGGAGATGGAGGATTTGAATATTTGTACTCGATCGAGAAGATTATGTAGATTTAAATCAGATTATAAACTAACCTCAAACAACGTAAAGGATAAAATAATTGTTCCCGTAATAATAAAAGAAAAATCAAAATTTTTGTATGTATATTTAATCTATAAATCAAATACAAATTAAAAATGATCAATGGTGTTATTTATTTTATAAACATGCGATAAAGTTTTAGTTTGATCAATTTAAAAGTGATATTTTGATAAAATGCGATCAAGAAACAAATATGGTAGATCAGAATGATGAAAATAAAAAGATAGCATTAACAACGGCTGAAGCCTTAAATCGTTTACATGTTGATATTGAAGATGTCTTATTAGAATATGAAAGGAAATATCAAGGTGAAAATATGCAAATGGTTGTATACAAAATGTTGGCTTAGGTGGGACGACTGTTGGATTGGAAATTCAATGTTCCTAGTTTGTTTTGAAAGAAATGGAATTGAAATTAGTGGGTCTTCAATATTCAGGAAGAACGCAAGTTTGTTAATATTCTTGCACCCGGACAGTTTAGTGAGGATATGATACTATTGTTTCCAATATGAGGAAAACTACGAAGGAGAAAATAACAATCAAAGTTTGGGATATTGGTGGACTAATAATTTACGTAAATCATCCAGCTTATCTTATTAATGTAAGATTTATTTGTATAATTTTGAATTGTGATTTGTTCTTGATAAATTCACTATTATAATAAAATGTCTATTTGATTGTTTGTTTTGTCACTTTGACATCGATAAAAAAGGTGCATCCTTTTTACAGCGATAAAAAGTTCTCTGGCTTGACATTTATTGATAAAACTTTTTCTATTACTTCGGTCTGAAAGACCTAAGTATTACATTCAAGAGCTCAAAGTGAAATTCTTACCCCTACTTTTTTTGGCATTTCTCGACGTTTTAGGACCAGCTGATTCTAAAAAAGCAAAAAAAAAATGTATGTCTGTCTGCCGGCCGTCCGTCCGTCCATCACAACCGACGAAATCTAGAAAACGGCTGGACGGATTTGAAAATTTTTTTTTCTAAAAATAGGTTTACTCAATGGGAAGAGCCGAAAGGACGATGTGTTCAGTAACTGTACCGGAAGTGTGTCAAAAAATCGTCGTGTGTCAAAACAAGAAAATTTGCATATATTTTGCCAAAAAAACGTTCATTTTAAGTGATTACGAGTAGGAACATTGAATTTGGAGAAATCTTGATGGTCAGGATTGGTATGTGAGACCAAAATCTAGATTATTGCATTATAAGTTATCAAAAAAATGTTGTCAAGTGTGTCAAAAGAAAGATTTTTATTTATTTTTTTACCCAATTTTTCGGAAAAAAAATAAAATTAATTATTTGTTTCAAATGAAATTTTATTATTACTATTGAGAATTATGGCATTATAAGTTTGTTAAAAAAAGGTTGTCAAGTGTGTCAAAAAAAAATGTAGCAGTTTTTGTGGCGTAAATGTAATTGAAAATGAAATTGGACATGGAAATTTTTGAATTTGTTATACTTTTTGAAATATTTTTGGAATTCTGAAAAAAGTTTGTATTTTTGATTTTGCAATAATTTTTGTAATATATTTAGAATTATGGAAAAAGTTTTAATTTTTGATTTTGTAAGTATTTATGGAATATTTTTAGAAATATGAAAAATTTATAATTTTTGATTTTATTATAATTTTTGGAATTTTGAAAAAAGTTTCAATTTTTGATTTTGTAATAATTTTTGAAATATTTTTAGAATTTTGAAAAAGTTTGATTTTATTTAATTTTTACAATATTTTTGGAGTTGTGAAAGAAATATGAATTTGTGATTAATATTTTCTCGAAACGCTAAATGGAGAGGTTTTTAAGTAGTTTGCTGAGTGTATCATCTTTTGACTAAATTATGTTAATTTATGATCTGTTATAATTTTCTGGTAACGTATTGATGTTTCGTGTTAGTTTTGTAATACATATCTAAACAGAGATAAAAAAATATTTGTACTTTAACAAAGAGTTATGTTTGATATACATCGCTGCCCAAAACTAAAAACCATGTCCTCATAAAAGTTTTTTGCCGAAAACTATATTAAAATCCTTAACCCAGACCGAAGTCTTGATATCTCAGAGCTGTGAGATTTCAGCCCCTCTATATTTTTCAAATTAAGTTGGCTTTTGATTTAGTAGCTAGTGTATTGTTATAAACAAATATTAATCCATCAAACAGTTTTTCGAGTAATGATAATGAGTCGTTTTGGACGAGTTTCAATTGATAAAATTGAAGAAAGCATAGAAAAAAGTATTCCCAGGGCTACCAAAAATACCAAACTATCGATATGGAGACTGTTTGTGTTGTTTTGCAAGGAACGAAATTATGAAATGTTAGCGTCGACCCCAGTGACAGAGATTGCAATGTTTTTGAAGGACTGGGCATATAATATGAAGAAAATTAGTGGTGAAAATAAAAAGGAGCATACCGTGAAGACTATATGGAACTCCACAGCAAAAATAGTACAGGAGAAATTCTTCAATGAATTTAAAATAAGTTTTGACCCATTTACTGACATTACTTTCAAAGAAGCCCGCGATGCGAAGAATGCGAAGAGGAAACAATTACAAACTATGCCAGAAAAACGTAAAGTTTGTTGTGTTGCATGAAACCGATCCGATATAATCAAAATAGCTATATTATGGAGCGAAGAAAACCCGGAAGGACTGCAGAAGAAATTTTATCATGTAGCAGCCTACAAAATAACTGGCTTGGCGAGGTGGCGAAGCGGCCAATTGAAAGATATATTATTTAAAGGAAGAAACTGGAATTGATGGGAAACATACAGATAGAATAGAATATAACCCAATTTTTTCCAAAACGGCACAAGGTGGGTCAAAAAAATGCGCGCAAAGTAAATGGCTTACTAGAAATGAAAACAACGAAAGCGTGTGTCGTGTGAGATTGTTTTGGCTTATCATGGAAAAACGATCGAAAAATTTGACGACAGACCGATTATTTTTAACGCCTAATGCATTTTGAAATAAAATAAACTCCAAAGGTTGGACAAAAACTTCGGCAGCTAAAATTAGACTAGATGTGCAGACCAACAAAATTACGAACCATTCAAACTGCGCTAGTTCAGTGTCTCAACTAGCTAAAGCAGGTGTCAGTGACCAACAGTTGATAAAATTTACTGGCCATGGTAATTCTAACTCTATAAAGCCATATTTACAACTAGACGCAGAGCATCATGAAAAACTTGTAAGGAGCTTAAGAAGTGATACAACATTAACAACAAGCAGGACAGAAAATTACTCTGAAAATTATATAACACGAATCGGACAGAGCAGCAGGTCAACTGACTTATCTTTATTACCCAATGAAAAAGTGTATAATAACTGTGTTTTTAATAATTGTACATTACATTATTGTACATTGATGTTCTTTATTGTATTAAATTTGCATTAAAATATGATTAGCATTATTTCTTAGCGTCTATGCATGGAATCGTCAATTGATCTAGCCAAAAATCACTCGATCTTTTTTTTAGGATCGGGTAAACTTTCATTTTATAAACTCAAACTAGTTTGCTTTTTAGCAATTTAAATTCAAACAAACGTACTAGATAAAAACGCTCCAGCTTCGCTGTCGCGTTTTTATTAGTTCGTTTGTTCTCGTTAAATTTCTAAGCAAACCACATAGTTTTCGTAAAAAATGAAAGTTTATCCGATAAAAAAAAGCTCTTGTGCTTTTACGTATGATAAATTATTAAATTTTTTTGTATTCAAAATTAAACTTTTGTTTTGATATAAATTTTTTTTATAAATAAGAGATTTTAGAGTCAGGTTTCCTAGGCCAATAGAATAACGGAAAAATATATGACTTACGTGTTGTTGCTCGTAAAAGGTCAGAAATTTTTTTAATCTCTGGGGTAGGGTACTCACATAATGGACATGCCGAGTCCACTCGTCCGGCACCTGGAGACTGGAGTTATGCAACTAAGTGTGCTGGAAATTTTTTTTGCTTCCTTGTAAGCGATATAACTCGTAAATGGTGCACTTTAGGATACTGGTACCATGAAACTTTTTTGCTCCTTAAATGTTTTTCTATAACTTAAAATAAAAAAAAAACAAAAATAATTTGTTTTGTAGCAAATTTTGGCGAAAAATTACGAAAACATGTCTAAAAAACGATATTTTTCAATTGAATTTAGTTGTTTGCAAATAATTGTTTATAACATAATTGACACCTTTATCTTGTAGCAGAAACCTCAACAAAAAAATTAAGTTTCAGAACGTTTCATTCGGCCTGATAGTTTTTGCACAATTCCATTTTGCACTTAAGGCCCCTAAAAAAGTTGTTAACTTTGGGCAGGCCGCAAGGTCTGAGTTTTTATCCGATCGCAATCTGCTTGACGGGAATTGAAAGGGTGTAGTGTCAGCTTTAAATAACATCTGTGTTGTTTATACCCGTATTCAATATTTACAACAACTACAGTGGTTTGAAAAACCCACGAAAATTCCTTAGTTGCAAAATAAAATTTCTCAACGAATTTTCCACTTAACGAGATGTGGTTTTAAAATTTGCAAATTCGTTAGAAAACCGAAGATTTAAAAAGAAACCTCTCTAACATGATTTGGACCGAGTTATGGCCCAGTTTGTTTTTTAAACCACGATTGTGACATTGATTTTGCATGCCATATATCGACAGGAACCGAGAATTTCCCTCCAAAATGATACTGTTGTGCTCACAAGATGCTGAGTCTGTGCCTACCCAACACGCGATTGCTTACTCTGACTACTGCTTGTAACGTACTCTATGAAAAAATAAAACGTCCTGTATAGTATACGTAAAACGTACGTAGCGACACGATGTATAATTGAGTATTATTGTAATGACAAATAAATTTAATGAAAAAGTAATGAACTACTTATGTGTAATCATGTCCCAAATCATGTTAGAAAGGTCTATTTTCTAAAATCTGAGGTTTGCTAAGCACTTTGCAAATTTTAAAAACGCATCTCGTTAAGTTGAAAATCCGTTGAGAAATTTAATTTTGCATCTAAGGAATTTTCGCGGTTTTTTGAACCACTGTAATTGTTGTTAATATTGAATATGGGTATAGACAACACAGATGTTATTTAAAGCTGACACTACACCCTTTCAATTCCCGCCAAGCAGATTGCGATTGGATGAAAACTCAGACCTTGCGGCCTGCCCAAAGTTAATAACTTTTTAGGGGCATTAAGTGCAAAATGGAATTGTGCAAAAAGATAAAGGTGTCAATTATGTTATAAACAATTATGTTGATGTTGGAGCTTAATTATATAAAACAACTAGATTTGCTAGTTGCCCTAAGCTCTCATTCCTTTCAACTTAATCAAAAGGAATAATTATTGTTCGTACTGTTATATAAAACACTTTATTTTTTTCGTTTTTATTTTAAATTAATTGATTTTATTTATTTTTATTTATGTTTAACATGTATATATATATTGATAGGTATCTTAGATGAGACTGCTAAAAAAAATAATTTTAATTCTAAAAATGTAAATGTTGATTTTTTTTTATTTCTTTATTGAAGGTGGTCCAAATTAAAAAACTAAGATTAAAATTATTTTCATTGGTTATCATTGGTTATCAATTATGAAGGGAGTTGAAACAAATATGAATATAAAGTTAAACAAAATAAGGAAAGGGAAGAAATATTGAAAGTTTTATTATTAATATTTGGGAATTTCCGAAATTATAAAAAATGAAAATCTGCATGCCAGATGTTAAATTTATTTTGAGAAAAAGTGGATTTTACGTTAATAAAGATTTTAAAATGTTTATGACATATAATAAAAGTAAACTAAAAAAAGGATAACCAACGATTATTTTAAATTTAAAAGAAAAATATTAACTATTTATATAGGGTGAACCTCAACATGCCGGGCCCCTTGAACGATTCTGTTCAAAATAGTAATAAAAATTATAGGATTATTTACATTTTAATTGATTAAATAATTATTATGTATGAAATGTTATTAAGTAATTATTATGATAATTGGTTTAATTGAATTTTTTTTTATAAAAAATCTTAATACTAGATATTGATTTATAAGCTATGTTTCTATAGGTAACGGTGCTAGCTGCTTTATGCTACGTTTGTATTGTCCATTTGGAGTTTTAACTGTCACGACTCGAACGATACCATCGTTCCCAGGATGAATTTCAATAATTTTTCCTAGTTTCCACCGCATAGGAGGTAAATTATCTTCCTTTAATAAAACAATTGCTTCAGTTTTTATGTTATCTGTAGCTCCAGTGTGCCATTTTTTTCGAACAGTAAGTTCATGAAGGTATTCCTTGCTCCAGCGTGACCAAAAATGTTGCTTTAATTGTTGAACGTGTTGCCAAGATGATAATCTTGGTGATGGAACATCTGAAAAGTTGCTCTCAGGCAAATTTGTTAACGAATCGCCGATTAAAAAGTGACCTGGTGTTAAAACACTCAAGTCATTAGGATCTGATGACATGGGAGTTAATGGACGGGAATTTAAAATGGCTTCAATTTCATTAACATAGGTCATTAATGATTCAAATGTCAAAAGTGTGTCCCCGATTACGCGAGTTACATGGTGTTTAAATGACTTCACTGCAGCTTCCCAGAGACCACCAAAGTTGGGTGAACGTGGTGGAATAAAATGCCA
Organism: Diogma glabrata; assembly: GCA_963693315.1. Classification (NCBI taxonomy): domain Eukaryota; kingdom Metazoa; phylum Arthropoda; class Insecta; order Diptera; family Cylindrotomidae; genus Diogma; species Diogma glabrata. Next base: position 69,974 of record CAVNZG010000281.1, read on the forward strand.
TGTAATATTTTCATTTGCTAAAATGTTTGAAATTGTAGAAGTTTGATCATTCGTTTTTAAAAATTTACTGATTTCGTCTAGCTCTCGTTTAGCACCAACAAAATTTGTGGCATTATCAGAATAAAGATCTGAAGATTTGCCTCTTCGTGCAAAGAATCTACGTAGTGCTGCTAGAAATGCCTCTGCTGTCAGGTCTTGAACCAATTCAATATGTATTGCCTTAGTGGCAAAACACACAAAAATTGCAGCGTATATTTTAACTTTATTGCGGTTGCGAAATCGTTTTTCTTTTATGTAAAATGGACCACAGAAGTCTATGCCCGTTTGTAAAAATGGTCGTTTAAACACTAAGCGGTTCTTTGGTAAATTTCCCATTTTGTATTGTGTGATTGGTGGTTTAGCACGAAAACAAAGAATACATTTATGTATAATAGATTTTACAGCATTACGACCATTAATGATCCAAAATGATGAACGTATTGCACAAAGGGTAGCTTGAGCGCCACTGTGTTTATTTTTTATATGAGTTTCACGAATAATTAGATTTGCTACGTAATGATTAGATGGAAGTAAAATAGGATGCTTTTGGTTATAAGTCAGTTCTGATAGTCTTAACCGACCGCCTACACGTAGTACACCGTCTGTGTCGATAAATGGAGAGAGTGGAGCCAGCTTCCCGGTATAACATTTATTTGATTTAAGTAAATGAATTTCTCGTTGAAATTCATCATATTGTATAATTTTCATAATGGTTGTTGAAGAAGCTTGCAATTCATTAACACAGAGAGGTCCGATTATTTTTTGTTTTCGACATTTGATATTGATAAATCTAATTACGTATGCTATTATTCGCTTTAAAGTTTTAAATGAAGAATAACGTTTAAAGTCAATAGGAAGATCTGGTTTTGGTATGCACGAGAGCACAAAGGTTTCACGTAGTTCTGGTAGGTCGATTGAAGTCATATCGCATTTTGGCCACTGTGTTTGACGTTCAATAAGCCAATTGGGACCGTTTTTCCAAAATTGGTTTAAATAAAGTTCAGAAGGAAGAAGTCCACGAGAAATCATATCAGCTGGATTATGTTTTGTTGAAACATGTCCCCACGTAGCGTTATATTTAACGTTTTGTATTTCAGAAATACGATTTCTAACAAATGTTTTAAGTGAATTGGATGGTGTTTTTATCCAATGTAAAACAATAGTAGAGTCGCTCCAAAGATATATGTCATCAAATTTTATATTTTTTAATGCTTGTAATGTGACTTCAACGAGATTTGAAAGAAGATGAGCAGCACAAAGTTCTAGTCGCGGTATAGAACGAGATTTTAATGGCGCTACACGAGATTTGGAGTTTAAAATAACAGATATACAATGACCATAGTTGTCTTCGGAACGAATATATAGACATGCACCATATGCGCGTTCACTTGCATCAGAAAATCCATGAAGTTGTAAGGTTGTTCGTTCGCTCAATATTGTTCTCCGTGGTATTGACATTTTCTCTAACAATGGTAATTCAGATCGATATTGCATCCAGAAAGTATAAAGGTCAGCGGGAATGGATTCGTCCCATTCAAGTTTAAGCTGCCATAAAGTTTGCATTAGTATTTTTGCTTTAACGATAGTGGGGCCAACTAGACCCAAAGGGTCAAATAAGCGGGCAATTTCTGAAAGGATTATTCGTTTAGTGATCTTAGTAGTATTACAGTCTAAATTAACTGTATAACAAATTAAATCTTTTTTAGGATTCCATTGAATTCCTAATGTTTTTATATTTTCATCAAGATCTAATTTAATATATTTGTCATCAGATTTATCAACAAGATCGTTAGTAAGTTTTGGCTCGTTAGAAGACCATTGACGTAAATTTATACCAGCAGTCTTCGTCACAGCAATTAATTCATTTCTAATCAACAAGGCTTCATCAAAAGTTTCAGCACCTGTTAGTAAATCGTCTACGTAAAAATCTTCGTAGAGGATACGAGCAGCAACTTGATAATTAACCCTTTCATCGTCGGCTAGTTTATGTAGAATTTTCGCAGATAAATAAGAAGAAGGGGCTTGGCCATATGTAACGGTATTTAATTGAAAAACTTGAACTGGCGTTTCGCTAGAGTATCTGCATAATATTTTTTGGTATATTCTATGTTCTGGATGAACTATAATTTGTCTATACATTTTTTCAGCGTCAGCTGTTAAAACATACACGTGTACTCGAAATCGTAAGGTTAGAAAAAATAAGTCATCCTGAACCTTGGGCCCAACTAACAAAACGTCATTTAGTGAAATGCCAGTGGTTGTCTTGGCAGATGCGTCAAAAACCACACGTATTTTTGTTGTTAAACTGGAAGCTTTGAATACGGCGTGATGAGGCAAATAGTAACCTTCGTTTGTGTTATGATTTTCGCAAAGTGACATGTGGTTTAACTTTTCGTATTCTCGCATAAAATCAACGTATTGCTTCCACTGTTTGGGCTTATCAACAAAGGAACGCTCTAAAGATAAAAATCGTCTCAATGCCGAATTATATGAATTTCCAAGGTTTGGTTTGTTAGTACTAAAAGGCAGTTTTACTATAAATTTACCAGTTATTTCATCACGTTTAGTATGTTGTGCAAAATGAGATTCACACTCTTGATCTTCAACCGATAAAAGTTTTTTGTTAGGGCCTTCTTCAATCTCCCAAAACCTAGTAATATTTGTATTTAAAATGTCTAATGAAATGTTACACATAACTGGTTCTTGAGGATCTTCGTTTAGAATCCTACCAGATATTATCCAACCAAGTTGAGTTTTTTGCAAAACCGCGGAAGGTTTAGCTATTGCAATTTGACCGATGGAAAGTAAATTATAAAATATCTCAGCGCCCAGTAGAGCATCGATATCGCGTGGTTTATCAAATTCTGGATCAGCAAGGGTTATATTGGTTGGAATGGTTAACTGATTTTTGCATAGCTGAATAGATGGCAATCGACCAGTAATTTTTGGAATAATGAGAAAATTAAGCTCTTTAGTATATCGTGTGCTTCTTGAAATAATTTTAGCCACTATAGATTTAGAGATATTGGTTTGAATTTGATGAATGCCGATTACAGGTATATTAATTTGTGTTTGAGGAAGTTTTAGAATAGAAGCAAAGCGCTCAGTTATAAAATTTGATTGAGAACCAGAATCTAGCAGTATTCGACATTCGTGAGAATTGTTGTCTTTGTCAAGTATATTTATAATTGCTGTGGAAAGTAGAACTTGTGATGGTACGTTAGCATATAATTTAGCGAAATTTGACACAACGGTATTTTCAGGTTCGTGATGAAGCAGTGTATGATGCCTTTTATGGCAGGTTTTAGATCTCGATAGAGATTGACATGTAGAAACCGTATGATTTGAACGAAAACAATTAATACAAAGCCTGGCGTTTTTTATTAAATCAAAACGCTCACTTGAGGTTTTGTTTTCGAATGGATCACAAGCTGATGTATAATGAGGACCTTTACATAGATTACATGCTATTGGGAGCTTTGTAGAGTTTTCAGTTGAAGTTAAGGTAGTATGAGAATTTTTAAAATTTAGAATTTTGCGCTTAGCAAGAGAGGGTCCTGCATGATTTGGTTTTTTTTCACTATCTCATGCATGGATGGAAATTCAATTTTTTGATTAAGTTCTTTCCATTTATGACGGGTTTCTTCATCTAATTTTGATGTTATAGCGTAAACTGGAAATGCTTCTAGAAAAGGTTTATTTAATGCTTCCAAGGCACAATAATGTTTAGTTGCAACATCAATAATTTCACCAATCGATTTTTCCGTTGCTTTTGTACAATGAGGTATTTCAAAGATTGCTTTTATTCGTTTGTTAGCAGTGGCAACGGGATTGTCAAAACTTTTTTCCAAAATAGACCAAGCTAAATTATAATGACGATCTGTTGTTTCAATAGATTCTATTTTAAAAAGTGCCTTTCCGGTTAAGCAAGGTTTTTAAATACATCAGTTTTTCAGAGTCTCGTAATCTTGAATTATTATGAATTGATGCTTTGAATGAATCGGCGAAACTTGGCCAGTTTTCACAAGTGTTATTAAATTTGGGTAACTGCATAGTTGGCATTTTTACATGCGAAATTGAAAGTTCGTTTGAAGAATGAATATTAGAATTTGAAGTTGGATCTACTGTATTTGAGATTAAAGGTGGCGTTAAATTTTCGTCTTCAACGCCGACTGGAATCGATATTGTATTTGTACTATCAGGTTTATGGTTATTTAAGAAAGTTTCAGCCTTCGATGTGTACTCATAGAAGGCGTCTGAAAATATAGTACGTTCTGTTATCTGTCCGTCCAATTCATTTTCCCTACATAACAAATCTAATTCGTCTTGAACACGTTCATATTTCTCGAAGTCTTTATAAATTGAATCTGTTCTTTTTTTTAATTGAAGAATGTCGTCACATTTTGATATGTCATTAACAAACTTTTTAAACCGCGTGAGTTTGCCTTTTAAAACACCACGTTGTTTAACGAAATGGGAAATACTTTTGACATCTTCACTAGAACGTTCGATTAATGAAATGTCAGACATTTTAACACGATTTTAACACGAGTAGAAATTAAAATAAAGGTATAAAAAACGGCAATTTTTTAACAAATAAAATAGAGAGACTTACCACCTTTGATGTTTTCTTGTAAAATATGTAGTTTTTTCGTCAACTATATGTGGTTGGTTCCTCCAATTAAACGTAATGTAATGTTGAATGTAATTGTTTGTCACTTCTTTGAAAAACTGCGTTTCGTTGCAGATTTTTCTTTTATTCACAATAATGTTTTTAAAACACTTTGCTGCGTTGCGTTGCAGGCTTTTAATATATACGTATACATGTGTAATTATAATTTTAGATTGTTTTTATGTTTCACTGCAAATTGTACATTTTATCACACACTTTGTTTTATATTATTTTTTTTTATATTGAACTATTATTTTTTATATTATGATTAACGTTGCGTTACGTTGCAAGCTAATACGATAGTCTCAAATCCGTATTGTTGAATCTGGCTCGAAGGACCAATGTTGATGTTGGAGCTTAATTATATAAAACAACTAGATTTGCTAGTTGCCCTAAGCTCTCATTCCTTTCAACTTAATCAAAAGGAATAATTATTGTTCGTACTGTTATATAAAGCACTTTATTTTTTTTCGTTTTTATTTTAAATTAATTGATTTTATTTATTTTTATTTATGTTTAACATGTATATATATATTGATAGGTATCTTAGATGAGACTGCTAAAATAAATAATTTTAATTCTAAAAATGTAAATGTTGATTTTTTTTTATTTCTTTATTGAAGGTGGTCCAAATTAAAAAACTAAGATTAAAATTATTTTCATTGGTTATCATTGGTTATCAATTATGAAGGGAGTTGAAACAAATATGAATATAAAGTTAAACAAAATAAGGAAAGGGAAGAAATATTGAAAGTTTTATTATTAATATTTGGGAATTTCCGAAATTATAAAAAATGAAAATCTGCATGCCAGATGTTAAATTTATTTTGAGAAAAAGTGGATTTTACGTTAATAAAGATTTTAAAATGTTTATGACATATAATAAAAGTAAACTAAAAAAATGATAACCAACGATTATTTTAAATTTAAAAGAAAAATATTAACTATTTATATAGGGTGAACCTCAACAAATTATTTGCAAACAACTAAATTCAATTGAAAAATATCGATTTTTAGGCATTTTTTCGCAATTTTTCGCAAAAATTTGCTACAAAACAAATTATTTTTGTTTTTTTTTTATTTTAAGTTATAGGAAAACATTTAAGGAGCAAAAAAGTTCTACAGCACCAGTATCCTAAAGTGCACCATTTACGAGTTATATCGCTTACAAGGAAGCAAAAAAAAATTTCCAGCACACTTTGTTGTATAACTCTAGTCCCCAGGTGCCGGGTGAGTGGACTCGGCATGTGCATTATGTGAGTACCCTACCCCAGAGATTAAAAAAATTTCTGACCTGTTACCGACAGCAACACGTACAATCCGTAATTCTATTGGCCTATCACGTTTGTTTTGAAAATTTAGTTAATTTTTTACGAACGGATATATCTCCTTGAGCGCAGTGATGGAAATGTAGTTCTTTAGACCAAGTTTTAAAATTACTTAGATCTGAAAAATAATATACTTCCAGAAAATAGCCTTTTAACGATTTAAGTACCACCCTCAAGTAACACAGCCAGTATAATATAAAATCCATTACAAAAAGCATTTTAACGTTGGCCTCACAATTCATAAACACTTACCAAAATTCATGCGATTCTTTATTGGATACTGTAAAATGAATGGACTAATATTTCACAGAAAATCTTAATATTGTTAGTTGTCAAAGAATTTATTACAAATTTGATTATGATGGCTAATCCAATTACGATATTATGCATCTTAAATGCTTAAGCAAAGAGTCAACATTTTGAAGAAAAGGGAAAAATACAACGGTTAAGATAAAACCATTCACTTGTAAATTAAAATCACGTTTAAGAGTGGGGCAAGGCGTAATTTAAAATCCGACACAATTCCTTCAATTATACAAAATAACCTAGCCGATACGAGTCTGTACGCAGTAATCCAAATCAATAAGGTTGAATATAGTATCTTTTGAATAATGGTGCCACTATTAATGGTGCCACTTTCATTAATACAGAAAATGGACAAAGATATTTTGGCTATATTAATGCCCGTATTAAATTCAACCACTAAGAGACTTGCGATATATATATATCCATCCTATCGATGGATTGTTGGGGCGATTGGATCAAATTTGCTACATATCTTCCCTAAATATAGCTTGTGGCAAATACCTGCTAATCGGGCATCCACATCCACTTGACAGTTATGTCTTTTGGGTTATGTAATGCGACTTATGCACCGAGAGATTCCATAAAGACTTCATAACTGTGTGTGCGTCTATTTAGATGTAAATAAAAATTTGTCTATTTGAATCGCTAACTTCAGAAAGGGGATAAGTCCATGTTTTATAACTTTACAGGAAAGACAAAAACGAAATATTGAATTAAATAATAAAGATACGATATGATGACTAGTAAATTTTTGTATTAATTTTAAATAGTATACATCAATACGTCAACCAAATTAGAAATAGAAACGTCTAATAGGTTTTTTTCAATAAATTATTTTAATAAAAGGACATGTTCCCTTTCTGCAGTAAAAACAAAAAACACGTATTCTTTGCTTTATATGGTGGGTATAAGCTTATTTTTTTTTTATGAAATATCTAAATATTATATTTTTTAGGAGAATTATATTGTAGTACTAGTACCCCTACCCCAGCAAGCTTTATTATACTCTAAAAACAGACATTTATTATTCACACAACTTTTTATATGGGTAGTTCTACAAACATGGGACGGCTCGGCTTATTTCGTATATTAACAAGAAAAAAAAAATTTTTTTTTCAAATGAAATTTATAAACCTTAACTATGTTTAGCTGGTCACCCAAAATAAACCCGTTTCGAAATATATTTCTTACAAAAAAATTATTCAAAACGTCAAATTATCAGTCCCCTGGCGTGTCCCACCTTGAAAGTCAAAGCTGGTAAATTAAATAATCAATGATTCTAAATGTGTAGAGACAAACTTACACTGTAGTAATAGTTTTGAATAATGATGCTTTAATAATTTGTAAATAATCATAACATTACTCTATATTTCATATAAGATATATCCTATTAAAGTTTGTCCCACCAATTTGTTATTATTCTCCTGCCCAATCAAAACACATTGAAAATATTGGAAATTCATATTTCTATCAAGTTATCGCTCGTCACAGGAATTAATTAAAGTTCAATAAATATAATATTGCAAGTGTTTTACTTAGTACGAGGTTTTATCAATCAAAACAGTCATCATTACTAGCAAGATCGTGTTTTGCCCAGTCAAATTATCAGTCCCCTGGTAAGTACTTTCGTAAAAAGTATTTCAATTATGGGTAATTTTGTAGTTTTATACGTTGTGAATATGAATTGCCTTGGTATATAATCCGTTTATTTTTTTAGACGTAATTTTGTCATTTTTAAGCGAAATACTGATAAATTGATAAATTCTCAGTCCCCTGGTCTCAGTGACTTAAATATTTGGGATTTTGACTTAAATAAATGTTTATTTCGTATTTTGAGATAATATTGAGATAATTTTGAGTTAATTTAGGAGTAAGAAGGATTTTTTTTATTGAGACTTTTGTATTTTTTTTTTTTTGACTGGCCACATTCAGAAAAGTTGAAAGATCGTAATCAACTTTGGCTAAAACTACTTGCCAGAACTTATACGCAAAAATCATGTCGTGCCGTAATTAGCTCCATTTTCTTCCTTCGTGTGTAGAACTACTCATATTTATTTATATACTAGAAGACCCGGTGAACTTCGTACAACCTACAATTTACTTGTAGATAACTTTTGAGCAGAGATTGTCAATCTCAATCGACATTCTACATCCAATTCATTGAGATTAATAATAGTGGCTCATGGCTGCATGTTTGGTTTGAATTTTATTTGCTATTAAACGATTTATAATTATTTAAAAAGAAATTATTATTACTATTATTTATTATTATATACATTTATTATTATACAGGAAACCAATTTTTTTAATTTTAACTTAATGCGGTATGATATTTGTTTGCGGTCAATATTTCTTGCTAATCCTTGAGCGGAAAACACAAACAAATTTTAAGGTTTTCCAACCCTCAAACACACAACTGATAATTGACTATGCGAAAAGCATGGGGTTTCTGGATCCAACCCACAAATTGACATTGTTTGACTTTGTGATTTAATTTTTCAATTGAATTGGACATTACATACGTTTAAATGGAATGAGCGAGTCTGAAGGAATCATTGGGGAAATAACAATTAAAATAACAATTTCACCTTAAAACTTGCCGTTTAAAATGGTATTGAAATTTCTAAGCAAAATAATTGGTGTACCAATCTTCAATCGAAAATTATGTGGTGGCATTCCAGTTAAATCCTGCAATGGATTCAATTCAAGAATTCAACAGGATAGTTGAACATTCCTCAGGATTGACAACAGAGTCAATCGGTTTGAATGATATTTCATTGCCAGGCAATAACTGTTGTATTTTTTAAAATTAATTGCGTGAACATCTTTGCGGTTTTTGCGACCCAAATAGCTCGCTCACGTAGTCACGCATGATTAGTGTAATTAGCTTCTAAATTTGGAAATATACTTTTAAAAATAAAACTTAAAAACTTTTACACAGCATGCTGCAATATATTAGCATGCTTACCAAGTTTCGTCAAAACCTATAATTATCAGAAACTGATGTGTTTGAAGTTTCAAATAAACAGATGTTCAAGCCTCTTGAGCCTCTGTTTTGTGGACACGAATTATTCCACTATCGCCCCAAAGCTAATCAGTGTTTTGTCCTTCAAATCTCCATTCAATTCGATTATCAGGTACAAATGTTATATATAGATCTTTTAAAAAAGCAGGTGCTCCAGAGACCCCTATACCCTCCAACCCTTTGTCCAATGCACCCAAAAGCTTATAAAATTATTCTTACTAATCGGTCTTATCTTTTTCATTAACTTTTATCAACTTTTCATAAAAATCGATTTGTAACTGTAGAGTGTAGACTGTAGTAGGGATAGAGCCTTTAAAAAAATTAAAGAAAAACTTTGTAACCAACCGTGACAAATCCAAAGTGTGTACGCATAAATATGGGAAACAGTACTAAAACCCTATATATCAAGAATCAAAAAGATTGAAAGCCAGGATTAGAAGTTATTGAAGTTTTAAACTTACATGGTGCTCGGGAGATCCCTACCATTTCGTTCAATTTTATCCAATTGTAGATCTGAACTATTCCTAGGCCAACTTCATTGCAAACACACTATTTCATAAAAATCAAATTAACCGATTAGGAGGAGTTAAGTCACAAACAACCGGACAGAGGAAATATATATATATATATATATATATATATATATATATATATATATATATATATATATATATATATATATATATATATATATATATATATATATATATATATATATATATATATATATATATATATATATATATATATATATATATATATATATATATATATATATATATATTTTTATTATATAGATTTTATACGTCTTAAACCTGACAAGGTAGGAATTTTTATTGAAAGAGATAATTAATTTCCTTAACCTCACTATTTGTGATTTTCGAAAGTTAGTAGGTATATTCCATACTATCCTAAGTCACGTGTGCAGTTATTATTGAATGTTGCCAATCAATATGAAATCAATTTTACGACATAAATGTCAAGTAAATTAGTGAATCGTATGAATTTTTCAATTCGAAATCAGTTTTTGGGTTTATCTGAATAAACCTTATAGTTATTTGTTAATAAAAACAACTTTTATCTCTGAACGTGTTTCGGTTGGGATTCGAACTTAGAACCTCATCAGTACCAACTAAGTTTGAATCTTTTGGTAGACACGCTGTCAACTGCCCCTCGGCGTCGACATTAGAAACATTTTTTTTAATTACGATGTTGTAATTTCATTTTTCTTAGTGAAAAACTTTTTTGTCATACTTCACTGGCTACAGAGTTAGTATTTTTATTATATAGATTTTATACGTCTTAAACCTGACAAGGTAGGAATTTTTATTGAAAGAGATAATTAATTTCCTTAACTTCACTATTTGTGATTTTCGAAAGTTAGTAGGTATATTCCATACTATCCTAAGTCACGTGTGCAGTTATTATTGAATGTTGCCAATCAATATGAAATCAATTTTACGACATAAATGTCAAGTAAATTAGTGAATCGTATGAATTTTTCAATTCGAAATCAGTTTTTGGGTTTATCTGAATAAACCTTATAGTTATTTGTTAATAAAAACAACTTTTATCTCTGAACGTGTTTCGGTTGGGATTCGAACTTAGAACCTCATCAGTACCAACTAAGTTTGAATCTTTTGGTAGACACGCTGTCAACTGCCCCTCGGCGTCGACATTAGAAACATTTTTTTTAATTACGATGTTGTAATTTCATTTTTCTTAGTGAAAAACTTTTTTGTCATACTTCACTGGCTACAGAGTTAGTATTTTTATTATATAGATTTTATACGTCTTTCAATAAAAATTCCTACCTTGTCAGGTTTAAGACGTATAAAATCTATATAATAAAAATACTAACTCTGTAGCCAGTGAAGTATGACAAAAAAGTTTTTCACTAAGAAAAATGAAATTACAACATCGTAATTAAAAAAAATGTTTCTAATGTCGACGCCGAGGGGCAGTTGACAGCGTGTCTACCAAAAGATTCAAACTTAGTTGGTACTGATGAGGTTCTAAGTTCGAATCCCAACCGAAACACGTTCAGAGATAAAAGTTGTTTTTATTAACAAATAACTATAAGGTTTATTCAGATAAACCCAAAAACTGATTTCGAATTGAAAAATTCATACGATTCACTAATTTACTTGACATTTATGTCGTAAAATTGATTTCATATTGATTGGCAACATTCAATAATAACTGCACACGTGACTTAGGATAGTATGGAATATACCTACTAACTTTCGAAAATCACAAATAGTGAGGTTAAGGAAATTAATTATCTCTTTCAATATATATATATATATATATATATATATATATATATATATATATATATATATATATATATATATATATATATATATATATATATATATATATATATATATATATATATATATATATATATATATATATATATATATATATATATATATATATATATATATATATATATATATATATATATATATATATATATATATATATATACATATATATATAAATATATATATATATATGTATTTATATATATATATATATATATATATATATATATATATATATATATATATATATATATATATATATATATATATATATATATATATATATATATATATATATATATATATATATATATATATATATATATATATATATATATATATATATATATATATATATATATATATATTAGGGTGCTTTTTTTTTTGGGCGACAATTCTTTTTTTCTGGTGCCCCACCGAAATTTTGTTGGAAATAGCTAAGAAAACGTCCTCCTAAAATATGAGCCCTCAAAATTAATGTTTAGCACTCGGCCTTTGCGTTTGAATATTTTCCATACAAAATACATGTAAATTTTAGTGTTTTTTAAAAAAAAAATTACAGCTCAGCGGCATTTCATACTATTTCAAAATGGAAAAAAGCAACTAACTCAGGATTAAATTATCTACAAAAATGCTTATGAAGATGTAACTGTAACTTACACCGGTGACACAGTACAGATCACTAAAGTCAGTTTTATTTGAATTTCTTGTTCGTTTGTTTTTATTTCATAAATGGCTAAAGCTACAGGAAAAATGCCACTAACAAAGTTGTAGTTAATTAAGTTTCCTACAAAAAACTCATAGTAACCGAATCTCTATGATTGATATTTCTCGAGATAATAAACATTTATTATTTTAGAACTTGCGGTTATTATTTTAGAACTTAAGAAAATCTCTTAAAACATCCATTTTAATAAAAGCTTATTATCTCGAGAAATATCAATCATAGAGATTCGGTTATTATTAGTTTTTTGTAGGAAACTTAATTAACTACAACTTTGTTATTGACATTTTTCCTGTAGCTTTAGCCATTTATGAAATAAAAACAAAAGAACAAGAAATTCATACAAAATTTACTTCTGTGATCCGTACTGTGTCAGGTGTAAGTTACAGTTACATCTCCATAAGCATTTGTGTAGATAATTTAATCCTGAGTTAGTTGCTTTTTTCCATTTTGAAATAGTGTAAAATGCCGCCGAGCTGTAATTTTTTTTTTAAAAAACACTAAAGTTTACATGTATTTTGTATGGAAAATATTCAAACGCAAAGGCCGAGTGCTAAACATTAATTTTGAGGGCTCATATTTTAGGAGGACGTTTTCTTGGGTATTTCCAACAAAATTTTGATGGGGCACCAGAAAAAAGAATTGTCGCCCCAAAAAAAAAGCACCCTAATATATATATATATATATATATATATATATATATATATATATATATATATATATATATATATATATATATATATATATATATATATATATATATATATATATATGAATATATGTTTATATATATATATATATATATATATATATATATATATATATATATATATATATATATATATGTATATATATATATATATATATATATATATATATATATATATATCCCCATCTAATGGACTTGGCACTTTGACGCAGTGATGGGGCTCAGTAAACTCAGTGATCTTAGGAGCTACAACGGTAGGGTCACCCATGCCGTTAGGTCCTCGGTGAGAATCGAAGCCAAGATCAAGTCCAAAACCCAAAGCTAAGGTGAGACACGTACGCCGAAAGCTTAGCATGGTCAAGGGGGTGCTTGATTATTAGTACGGAACTCTGGATACCGGGCGCCCTCCAGTTTCAATAGCCTTACCACAGCACAGGGCTCTGTTGTGGCTGACCAATGTACCTCCCTACTTTCTCCATAAATATTGTATGGAAAACTATAAAGTTTTAGACGAGAGCGATGCTTCTCCAAACGCATCACATAAACCAACAACAAAACTGTGCACCATGTCCTACTCTAGGATCATGCCTGATTTGTCAGCTTATTCTAAACCAGACAGCACACATGCCATGTCTGACTCTAGGATCATGCCTGATTTATCAGCTTATCCTAATTCGGATAGTACACACACCATGTCTGACTCTATGGTAATGTCTGATTCACCAGCTTACTCTAAGTCAGACAGAAGACCTGTACGATATAGACAAAAATCTCTAGTACCTAAATTAAGTTGCGTTCAGATTAATCTGCACAGATCAGAAATGGCTTCAGTTAATTTGAACCGGTTAATTGAACAGGATGCTCACGATCTTGCATTTATACAGGAGCCGTGGGCAGACAGCAAAAGAATAAAAGGTCTATCGTCAAACAAAAATACAAAACTGATCTATTTCTCAGATGTGGAAAGACCGCGAACCGCGATTCTCTTCAACAAACATCTGAAAATATTTCCGTTGAATGAATTTATCTGTAGAGATCTTACAACGGTCCAGATAGAAATTCATCTTCCTCAAGGTGGATTTCGTAAATTCATTTTAGCTTCTGCATACTTCCCGGGGGATGAGGACGATACACCACCAGAAGTGGTAGAGAAACTCATCAAGTATTGCAACAATAACCACTATAACCTCATAATAGCGTGTGATGCTAACGCTCATCACACCGTGTGGGGAAGTAGCAACATTAACACAAAAGGCGAGCGTCTGCTTCAATTTTTGTATACAAACAATATGTTTATTGCAAACAAAGGTAGTGAGCCTACCTTTAGAAACGCAATCAGAGGCGAGGTCCTTGACCTTACTTTAACTAACATAAACGCTACTAACCATATTAAGAACTGGCATGTTTCGAAGGAAGCTTCTATGTCTGATCATGCTTATATATGTTTCAACATAGAACACTACCCGAAGAGCATCCAGTACTTCAGAAACCCAAGAAAAACCAACTGGGAACTTTACACAACATATCTTCATGATAATGTAAATAGTTGCAGCAGTATCAACTCTACATTTGAGCTTGACTCTGCAGCAAATAATTTACAAGAAATTATCACTGAAGCATACAACCTTAATACTCCAATAACTCAATCCAAAAGATGCAGAGATGTACCTTGGTGGAATGGTAACTTGGAGAGGAAAAGGAATAAAGTTCGCAAGCTCTTTAACAGAGCAAAAACAACAAATAATTGGACAGAGTACCGAGTAGCTCTAACCAATTATAATAAAGAACTCAGACAATCAAAAAGAAATAGCTGGAAAGAGCTCTGCAATACGATAGATAATCTGCCTGCTGCAGCTCGACTCCAAAAATTGATGTCGTCTGATCACACAAACCCTCTAGGCTCAATCTGCAAACCAAGTGGTACGTATACCACCAGCTGTATTGAGACACTAGATACTTTACTTCAAACCCACTTTCCGGGCTCAATAAAATGGAGCACGGAAGATAATGCTAACGAAGACGTACGTCTTCTAGATCCTGCAACTAAAAGTAATGCAGATCATTTAACCAACACAATTTTCACCCCCAACAAAGCGAGATGGGCTATAGAATCCTTCGGTCCGTATAAATCTCCAGGAGGTGATGGAATTTTTCCGGTATTTCTGCAAAAGGGTCTAACAATCATTCTTCCATACCTCATGCGTTTGTTCAAAGCAAGCTTTCGCCTTGCTTACATTCCTCAGATATGGCGAGAAACCAGAGTTGTTTTTATACCTAAGCCAGGAAAAAAACCAAATGAAGCCAAATCATACAGACCCATAAGCCTTACATCTTTTCTATTAAAAACAATGGAAAAGATGTTGGATTATCACATCCGTCATGTATGTCTGAAACAAAACCCTCTCAACTGTAGCCAGCACGCCTATCAGACTGGGAAATCTACTGAAACGGCGTTGCACAAAATGGTGAAAGAAATTGAGAGCACCCTAAACTATAAGGAGGCACTTGTTTGTACATTTATGGACATACAAGGAGCCTTTGACAATGTCCACTTCAATGCTATCGTTGAAATGGCCACAAAGAAAAATATAAACCCGCTTATCATTGCGTGGATTATCAAGATGCTACAGAGTCGGAAGATAACGGCTACACTAGGTGATTATTCAGTGACTGTTACTGCATCTAGAGGCTGCCCGCAAGGGGGCGTGCTCTCTCCGCTGCTTTGGCTAATGGTGGCTGATGATCTCCTCACTAAGCTAAATGATTCCGGCTTCAACACTGTAGGCTATGCCGACGACTTGGCAGTCATGGTTAGAGGGAAACATGACTCCATTGTCGCTGGTCGAACCCAGACAGCTCTTAATATTGTATCAAAATGGTGCAACAGATTAGGACTGTCGATCAACCCACAAAAAACAAGCATTGTCGTTTTCACAAACAGGAGAAACTTCAATTTCGTTTCTCCTGTTCTAAACGGCGATCCAATACAAACATCAAAAGAGGTTAGATATTTAGGTGTGATCCTGGATAGCAAACTAACTTGGAACCCACACCTGAAATATATCTCTGATAAGGCAAACAAAGTTTTCTTCACATGCAGAAACCTGTTTGGGAAAACATGGGGTCTTAGCCCAAAAATGATACTTTGGTTGCACCAAAGTATTATAAAACCAATTCTAACATATGCAGCTTTAGTTTGGTGGCCTAAAACGCGCCAAATAACTGCTCAAAATATGTTTACAAAAATACAAAGGCTTGTGTGTCTTAGTGCCACAGGTGCTTTCAAAACCACGCCAACGTCAGCAATGGAGATTCTTTTAAAGCTTTCTCCATTGCACCTACATGTTAAATCTGTAGCGGTGTTGAGCGTTCATAGACTGCAACTCACAGAAGGGTTTAAGCCGGGTAATCTAACTGGACACCTTAAAATCCTTTCTGAATTACGAGCTGAACTGCATACATACCATATTTCGGATTGTATGCCAAAAACAATAGATTTAGATAGGCACTTTGATGTCAAGATATTGGCCAGAGATCTTATTAAAAACTACATACGGTCACTGCCACATAACGCCAGCATCTGGTACACAGATGGTTCTCGAACCAACATGGGCACGGGAGCAGGAGTGTTTGGTCCTAGAACAAAACAAACGGTTGCTTTAGGCACCACAGCAACCATATTTCAAGCCGAAATTTTTGCCATTAGCAGTTGCGCTTTGCTATGCGCTGAAAGAAAATACCAAAATATTGAAATATATATTATCTCTGACAGCCAAGCAGCACTCTTGGCACTAAAATCTACGCGCTTTGATTCAAAACTGGTATGGGAATGCTACCAAAATCTATTAAAAATCTCGTGCAATAACACAGTAACACTTGTGTGGGCACCTAGCCACACAGGAATACAAGGAAATGCTATCGCTGACGCTTTAGCAAAGCAAGGTGCCAATAAAAAATTTGTTGGGCCGGAACCATGCTTTGGAATGGCCAAGAGTTCGCTCAAAAGCACAATCCAAACAATGGAACAAGAACAAAATGCTAAATTATGGAAAAGCAGAGAGGGACTAGTACACTCCAAGAAGTTTCTAGGTAACCTCCCTGTTTCACCCTTAAAAACAATCGACTTAAACAGAGAGTCTCTAAGAATTCTAACGTGGTGCGTTACTGGACATGGTCCTTTAAACCACCATCTTAACAAAATAGGCCTTGTTATTTCCGACAGGTGCAGATTCTGCTACTCGGATGCGGAAACGATGGAACACGTCATCTGCAGCTGTCCTGAACTCTCTGGGCACAGATACAACCAACTTGGTCATAGAAGACTAACACTTCCATTACCACAAAACGTCACTCCAATTGAGCTAATTAATTTTATTAAAAGTCTCAACTTGGATGACAGAATACAAGCAGTAACGGCACAGACGACGACTGACTAATAACAAAATCAGGGTAAGCACAATAGACCTTCAGGTCGCAGTGCTACTTGAACTGTAAGTCTCAAGGCCCTCCAATAAAAAAAAAAAAAAAAAATATATATATATATATATATATATATATATATATATATATATATATGTATATATATATATATATATATATATATATATATATACATATATATATATATATATATATATATATATATATATATATATATATATATATATATATATATATATATATATATATATATATATATATATATATTTATTTATACATATATATATATATATATATATATATATATATATATATATATATATATATATATATATATATATATATATATATATATATATCTGTTGGGGCTGATTGATAAATGATAATCCATTAAAATTAGTAAACAAAATTTAATTTTTCATAATCTCTGGCATTGACAAAATATTTTATTACAAAACTGTGACAATTTAAATTGATATGCATGCAAACATTCATGGGCATAGCCTTTTTTTGTTGCAAACTGTATTTCCAAGCGCTATTTTCAAATGTTCGGACTTACGGATTTGTATATCTGCAGTAAACGATGTATTTACACGTGGTTATTGCAAATTGAAGATAAAATTAAAATTGATAAAAATGGACTTGCCTCCTTTCTGCAGTTAGCGATTTATTTACAGAAAATGTCAAACAGGTGAGGCACTTCATGAGATACAAAAAAAAAGATAAACAGTTACTGTGTATCTTGTTGAAATTTTGTGGAAGAGAAAATAACAATTTCGTTTTCTGGAACACAACTATAAATTGTTTGAGAAATTGGATTGTGCTGATGAAATTGGCGGATAAGTGGCAGACTATTGTAGGTCCACAGGATTACCTTCTTAATTGTTAAGTTTATTTTTATTATTTTCTATATCTTTTTTGTATTATTTTCGTGTTTTTTTTTTAAATAATGATTTATTAACTTTTAGAGATTTGTAGTGATTTCCTTGGGCAAGATGCCATATGTGGTTGATTATTTTAGATTATTAAATCACGGAATAAAAGGAATACCGGTTATATAACAATGTCTATAAATTAAACACAAATTTGACTGTAAAGTGATATTACAAATTCTATATTCAACCTTGTTTTTGTAAACTTTAAATACATATAACTAAACTATTCCTTGCAGTTTCATTAACATATCCTTCGTCGAACATTCATTCATCAATGTTCATCAACAGTTGATGTCAAAATATTACCAAAACTATCACATTGTCTAATGATCAATCAATCAATCGTTCATCCATCACCGTGACCAATGTCTTCTTCCTCATGTTATTCTACACATTCTAGTTCCTTTGTTTCAAATTTCATAGTTTTTCAAAATGTTTTGGTTTTTTTGTTTCTGTTTTATGTTATGACAAGAAAACATCAAATTTATTTCAAATAAAATGTAAAACATTAGAAATTTTTGTTGTTGTTGTAAAAATTTGATTAATGAATTTATGATTTTTCTGATTGTTTTCGATTTGTAATTTTTTTTCTTGATTTGTTAGTAAAAAAAAATTTAGAAGAAATCGAAAACAAAGTAAATGTTTTGGTCTGGGTTGAAGACAATTATCTGGAACAGATTAATTTTTAGTTAAATTTTACAATTATATATGGAAAACGATTTGAAAGTGGTTTTTATTTAATGAACCACGTGCTGCTAGGTAATTGTACTGAAAAATATTAATACTTTATTTCCATTAGCACTTATTACTATAGAACAACTAATCGATACGCCCTCGCACATTATTTATATTCATTGAACAAAATTTTTGTTTCTAATATAAGCGATAAAAACGCATCTCGATCAATAATAATTCAAATAATCATTAATATTCGTGGTAATGATGCTGATCATCTTTCTATTGAATTAAATAAATTTATTTTTATTAATTTTCTCTTTTCTTTGTGAAATTCAATTTTCAGAGACGTGTGATCACCACACACCATGAATAATTTAATTTAATTAAAATTAATGATCATATAGGTAAGAATCATATTTATGGATTTTATTTGAATGTTCAATACACATTAAACTTTTTTTTTTATTGAAAGCTTGTTACTAAAAAATAAAACATATGTTTGTTGGTTTATAGAATTATTTGAAATTGCAATTTGAACGAACATTTGGTGTTAGCAATCATATAATTTTAAAGATATTATAGAGATCATAGTTAGAATAGATTGTTATCTAAATAAAAGAACCAAGGCCTTTAAAACTTTAAAAACCATTGTTAAATGTAAGGTAAGGTAAGACTTTTCAATGCTCTTTAAAACACAGTTATCGTCAATCAAGTGAAAAAATTGTGAAACTTTAATTAAAATTATGTTACGCTTAACACCTTTTTAAAATAACTTTGGCACCAAAATTTTAAACGAAAAACTCTAATTTCAAAAACATTTTTATTACATCAACGATAAATGGAAATTCTTAACAAATCTAATTAAAAGTTCTTAACAAAACTTTTATAAACTTTGCTCCCGTAAAACTTAACTAATCATCAGCAGATAATAAAACATCAACTTTGTCATCATATACAGTCTATCAACTAATCAAAAATTCAAATCAAAAACAAAAACAACTCGTTTTTCTTTCTAGATTTTCATCATGTCTTATGAAAAATCAAAATACAACACTCTTGTGTACAACAATGAAAAATAAAACAAAAATTTCTATAACCAAAAGATTTAACTTCAAAATGTAAAACGAAAACTAAATATTTTCATTTTTCTGATAAAACAACAAAAACTAAAAGATTCACAAAAATAAAAGAAAAATTTTTATTAATGAAAATGATTAAGGAAAATTGAAACACATTCACATAGATAATCCCGTAGATAATTAACACATCACACAGAAAAGTAGAAGAACGAAAATTTGTTTTTGTTGTTTCTAAGATAAAGTTTGCAAAAAAAAAGAAAAATAGTTTTATTGTTTTTACTTTAGAGTTAATGTAGTTTTGGTTTAGTTTTTCCGTTTGTTTCGAATATAGAAACTGTTTGTTTGTTTGCATATATATACTTTAGGTGAGTGTTAAATCATAATACTTTTTACCATTAGGGAATAAAATGCGAAATAACTGCTCATATCAAAAAACTGAGTTGGTAATATACAACAGCATTTTCTGGATATTTCAGAAATATTTTGGACGTTTGATGCTTATACGTGAAACGTAATTAAAGTATTTTGTGCCTGTGTCATTGCTCTAAGAACATCTTATTTTCTTTTTTTCATCAGTATAATATTCAACATTTGACTCGAGAGACACTATTGTTATTCTTTAAGTTATAACAAAAGTTTTCATCACAAACCCACATTCCATATATTTCAACAAACCACATCCATTCTTAGACATTCTATAACTTTAAGAAAACTAATTTTCATATTTTGGTCACATGGTATCCGTTTGAAAAAAATTGAAATTCAAAAGTTGTACTGTCAAAAATTTTTGATTTAAAATATTCTTCTTCTGTATATATGATTTTTGCTTTTATCCCCAAATGGAAATCCAAAATAATAATAACAAAACGAAAAATCAAATTGTTAGCATTTTTGTAAAATTTTTCACCTGTCAACTTTTTTTTCTCAAAAAGCTTTATTTTTGGAATTTTCTTTTTATTGTTGTTCGTTTTGTCTTAAATATCATGAATTCATGGTAAGTTGATAATTCTTGGAATATAGAAACAAAAGTTTTTTAAGTGAAACCACTCTGTTGTATTATCAACTTAACAACCTCGCTCT
>CAVNZG010000282.1:0-71000 GCA_963693315.1 Diogma glabrata
TGTGATTTGACTGTTTTAATAATAATATACTTATAAGTCTGAATTTACAAATGAAATTAGTCTTATTATTATTTTTTCCAATTTTTGTTTTAAGTTGTGGGAAGGAATGTCGAAATAAGACTATGACTATAAAGCGATAAAACCCATTAAACGAAAATATTCACTAAAAATGGTGGTATTCTTTAACAGGCCGGCGTATGCATCAATGTAGTAGAGTATTGCAGACAATCGATAAAATATATTTGCAAATTGCAATACGACCCTCTTCAGAACAGCAAAATTTCTGGATTGATAAATGATTATAAGTCTACATGAAATAGGTGGCTAAACCAATAGCAATGAACCAGTGTACCTATTTTGTATGCCGAGTACGGTGGTTTCGGAGTAAGTAATTGACAATTGTGACATCAAATAAACAAATATATTTACGCTCACCTAATTGTTCGTGACACATTGAATTATTTGAATTAAATCTTTGGAATAAAATTTTAACTTTTTTCTAACCTTAATCTTTTGCCATCTACATTTATAAAAATTATTTAATTATTATTTGTAGACCAGGGCCAAACCGTTATAAATATCGAAATAAACGAAAAATTCTTAGCAGTATACGAATGGTCGGAAAATGTAGCTAAGGGTCTAAGTAATTAAGGAAAAATCGACCGAACTGTGTAAAAGTCCCGGAAAGGGGTGGGGGGTCGTAGTATATACGTTTTTAGGGGTTTGTATTAGTTTTTCGCGATTTGCGACTAAACTATGCATCCCATCGAAAAAAATGAAGTATAAAAGCTGTAGATAATAAAAAAGTCTAAATCTTTCTTACTGGACATTATTGACCGTAACCACAAAATTATCGAGAAAAATGTAAAAAACCGTTTTTTTTGTTTTTAATTTATAAGTATCGCAAAAGTTGTTATATTTTCATGAAAATCGGTGAAAATGTTCTTTTTTGTGTTTCAAACAGTCCAAATTTTTTTCAAAGCGAAATATTTAATTTTCGATGTTTTATGAAGAAAATTAAAAAAAAAGACCTAATTTTCAATCGAAAAATTTGGTTAGGAAATTTTCGATTTTCGAACTTTACCAGTGCTCATTTTTTTTGTTGAAATCCCAACTTTAATATAGAATTAAAATATAATATTGTTTACATACAAAAATTTCGTTAAAAAAGCGAAAAACCAAAAAAACTACTTTCAAATCATGAATTTCTTTTTCTTTGTTGTAAATAAACGTTTCCATTCATAAAAAGCGGTAACTCACATACGATACTGTGTTATACAAGTAATTTACATATAATTAACTAATCTTGGCTTTCAAAGTCCCGAAATCATCGTTTAAACTGCAATTAAATAGGTAAAAACTCAAAAAACACAAAGGCTGTGTGTGACTGAGAAATTTTTTTTATTATTTCTTGGGATTCGTAAGTATCTACAAATTATCATGTCAAAGTGTTTTGATGACAAAATACAAAAATTAAAAGTAAAATAATTTCATTGAAATCTTTTTTCCTTCCCGGGCTTCATCGCCAGAATCGAATTCTTCATCGCCAGAATCGATCAACCTTTCGATTTCTTCATGTTCATTTTCTACATCTTCAATTCCTTGGAGCTGATCTGGATTTTCCAGTTCAGTATCATTATTTTCATTATTATTATTTATTAGACAGTGGATACCATCTTCGTCTTCGATGTCCTCGAGATTACAAAATTTTTCGTATAAGAACTTTTCGGCATTAGAACACAGATCAGGACCGTGACAATTTATGCACAAAATTGTTCACTTTAAGCCATGCTTGCGACATCCACATATGTTATTACTGCATCCTTTTTCGCAGCTGTCGCAGATAAATTTCAATAAATTTTTGGGAATTAATTCTTGTTCTGTAAATATAGGTACGATACCATAAAAGGGATGTTTCCATCCCCAATCTGTAGCTGTAAATTGATGACTGTAATTGATGAAAATACACCCTGTAACAATGTAGCTTAACTGCTCCTTCAGTTAAAGGTAATTTTTCCAAATGAAATGATGATTTTACAGAAGCCGCTTGGTAAAGTTCAAATCTTAAATCGTGTAGAGATGTATTTATAATTTTACTTTTGTAAATAGAAGCTCTTATTTGTAATCCATTTTCGGTAATCGTTTGTTTGTCTGCATTTATATTGCATAAAAATTTCTGCAAGATCAAGTAAATGTTTATTGGCCAATTATGATTTTGTTATTTTTAATGATTAATGATCTTATAATTGTTTTTTTTCCTTTCCTAGCAAAACTTGAATCTATTGCTAAAAGTTTGAAACGAATTTAAACAAAAGATTTTCAAATAAAGCAAACGATTAAATAAAATAATCAATCATATATAATATCACGAGTCGTCAAATAATAGTCGATTATTTTTCATAATCATTATTACGAATGTCATTTGAGGTCCCGAGTGCGCGTAGCGCACGAGGGAAATTTTTGACCTCAAATGGCATGAGTGGCAATGTTGAAAAATAATCGACTAATAATTTGATGACGAGTTGTATTTAGCAGACAATTTAACGAACAGAAATAGTAACATTATTTCATACAACATAATCCTTTGTTTTCAAACAAAATTAAATATTATTTCATCTTAGTAGGCGCATAAATGTTATAAATTTGTAATTTATTTTTGACAAATAAACATAAACATGCAATCATTTATGAATGAAAACGGACATTTTTACTATTTGCAAATTGCATTTTCACATAATTTTGTATGTGCATTTTTGTTTTAAATTAATATATTAAGTAGGCGGAAAATATTCGAAAATATTCGCTGTTCCTTCCTACCAGAAAAAAATAGTCGAAACAAATCGTTTTGATTTGCTAAAAAATAGTAAATGAAGCGTTTTGATTGGACCTTTATTTAGTGAGTTGAATTGTCACCACAGTTTAAACGATGGTTTCGGGACTTTGAAAGCCAAGATTAGTTAAGTATATGTAAATTACTTGTATAACATAGTATCGTATGTGAATTAACGCTTTTTATGAATGGAAACGTTTATTTACAACATAGAAAAAGAAATTCATGATTTGAAAGTAGTTTTTTCGGTTTTTCACTTTTTTAACAAAATTTTTGTATGTAAACAATATTATATTTTAATTCTATATTAAAGTTGGGATTTCAACAAAAAAAATGAGCACTGGTAAAGTTCGAAAATCGAAAATTTCCTAACCAAATTTTTCGATTGAAAATTAGGTCTTTTTTTTTAATTTTCTTCATAAAACATCGAAAATCAAATATTTCGCTTTGAAAAAATTTTGGATTGTTTGAAACACAAAAAAGAACATTTTCACCGATTTTCATGAAAATATAACAACTTTTGCGATAGTTATAAATTAAAAACAAAAAAAACGGTTTTTTACATTTTTCTCGATAATTTTGTGGTTATGGTCAATAATGTCCAGTAAGAAAGATTTAGACTTTTTTATTATCTACATTATTTATACCCTACTTTTTTCGATGGGATGCATAGTTTAGTCGCAAATCGAGAAAAACTAATACAAACCCCTAAAAACGTATATACTACGACCCCCCACCCCTTTCCGGGACTTTTACACAGTTCGGTCGATTTTTCCTTAATTACTTAGACCCTTAGCTACATTTTCCGACCATTCGTATACTGCTAAGAATTTTTTTTCCTCTAACAGGATTGGCCCTGGTCTATAAAGTTTATAGAGAAAATCATCGCATGTTTAGCATAATTTTCAAAATGTCTAGCGAGTTTAAAAAATTCAAAAATTGATTTATACTACAATAAAGTTGTGCACTTGTGCGTAAAACGTTGTACATACACTCAGGCTGAATGGAAGATTACGCCCTTGGTTCAATAAAAGTCCTCGCTTCGCGTCGGGCTTCAATATGAACCGCTGGCGTAATCTTCTACTTTCAGTCCTCGATATGTAAATAACTATTACTGAAAATAATAATTAAAAGTATTCTTTTTACTTATTGAAATAAAATAAATCTGACTAAAGTCTAATTTAAATATTTTGTTTATATATTTATTTCAATAACTTTCCTAAAGCAAGTGTTACAGTTATTCTATTTTCTAGAGTATCGGTATTACACCGGTAACGTGAAAAAGTTTGCCAGTATTGGCAAAACGGAAATTTTGGAAGCGCTACTCTCGATGTAAATATGTTATTGAAGACTTTCATTTGAAAAAGTTATCGTTCAGCTGGGAACGGTAACGGTAACAAATAACAATATTGACATCGAGCTTAATTTCATAGAAATAAAAAATAATTATCAACAATCTTTACAACAATCTTACAACAATCCTTACAACAATCGAATCCACGCTTGAAAACCTCCACTAATTCCGGCCATTTTGTTTGCGGACGTCGGCTGCAATACGATTTTCGATTTCTTGGCCCGTGATGGTAATAAATTCGTCACATATTGTGCTTAAGAGGTACGACGTTCTTCATAAAAATATCCCAATAACAATCACTTTTATCATTTCATTAAGTTTGCTTCAAATGTCGCATACCTTTTCTTTTGTTGCCAAATTTATAATTATGCTCTTTTAAGAAAGGATCAAGTTTGGCCAAAAGTTCAAGAGCTCCAAGAAAGTTGCCATTGTGATTCGAGCCAAGAGTTTCATCACTCTCGGAAGTTCGGAATTAAAAGTTTTGTTTTTTATTTATTTTCTTTATAAATTATATATCTTTATTTAAAATATTCGAATAGATTATTGCGTTTAGATTGCAAAATGGAGAAATCGAAAATTTTATTTGGAACTATTTATTTGAGAATCTGAGAAAACATTGGAACCCATAATTAAAAACTGTTGCAAGAGTATCGTTTGAACTAGAGAATCAATTCATGATACACATTGTATACCTCTTGTAGCCCATTTTTATGGACTACAAGATTCTTTTTATTCTATTGTATTTCTAATGATTTCGCTTCACTTCACAAGAAAGTTAATTTTTTCCATTAAAACAATTTTTGTTATAAAAAGGTCCTAAAATAATAAATTTATAATTAAATGAAATAAATTACAGATTCTTATAGGAAAAAAAACTTAATATGAAAAAAATGCATATTGCATGCAAGTTGTATGTTGCAAAAGTATATTGTTGCAATAACAACTTTGTGTTTTTTTTGATACGGAAACAACTTGTTATCATTTGTTATTGTATTTGTCCTGCCAATAAATATATTATTCCATATATGGGAATAACCAAGCCTAGTCTGATTAACGGAGATTAACTGATGAAAATTTGAGGTTTTTTTGGAAGAAAAATCGAAAGATGAGTTAGTTGGTTTTTGATTTTGTGTAAGATTTAATAAAAATTATCAAAATTAGCATATGAATATTTTGCTTCAGAAACTTAATTAATTGAATTAAATCAAACCAATAATTTCACTAATCAAAGTAAAATTTACTTAAAGTTTAAGCTTGAAATTAAATTAAATTAAAAATTTTTTTAGTCTGATAGTTCTAATTTGTATTACTCAAAGTAATTTAAGTTTTGTTTAATTATGTTCCTTAAAGTTGTTATGTTTTGTTTAAATTGATATTGTGGTTCATAGTTTAAAATATCTAAACATATAAACAAAGCGAGAAACATTCTCGTAGCTATAAACATTTAAACAGTGGAA
This sequence comes from Diogma glabrata, assembly GCA_963693315.1. Taxonomy (NCBI): domain Eukaryota; kingdom Metazoa; phylum Arthropoda; class Insecta; order Diptera; family Cylindrotomidae; genus Diogma; species Diogma glabrata. Next base: position 5,642 of record CAVNZG010000282.1, read on the forward strand.
CAAAGTGATTACGTCACAAACAAACAAATAATTTAGTGTTATAAATATACTAATAACATAATCTTTAAGTTGAAATTTTTCATTAATTAACATTTATTTGAAGAGAAAAACAGTTTTATTCGATTTGTGATTTTATTCGTGAAACAAATAATCAAATTTCTAAAATATAATTTAAATTTTATACTACATTGTATGATCAAAGAAAAATGTGCTAAAAGGAAAAATAGTACAATATAAAACATATTTTTAAACAAATGTAACTAATTTATTGATTAATATGCCTACTAAAAATCTATTGGGATGCTAAACAGTTTTTAAAACAAGGATCTAACTTTAAAACAAGCAATAGTAAATTAAATAAAAGAATAGTTTTTCTACGTTCGCAATTGATTATATTTAAAAGAATTTCATCAAGAAACGTTTTACTATAACGGAACTACCTGGTCAATAAACTTAAAATAAAGATCCAGTATAAGTGCAGCTAATCTATCAGTTAAGAAGGTCGTATTTAAACGTTTGCTGTCGAGGACATAAGAAATCAGCGTGACAGTATGACATACATAGAAGCCAAAGGATTGACAACGAGATTCCAAACTGATGATCAGTAATTCAATAGTGAAACATAGATTTTAAAAATACTTATTAGTATTAACTATATTTAAATTATTCATTTGCTAATTTTTTCTTTTTCTTTATTTCGTAGTTTAATCCAACAGCTCACATTCTTCCACAAGCGCTTGCGGAACACAAATGGAGTAGCGTGGATCGCTTTGTAACAGGTTTTTTTTATCTTTAATTAGTTTTTTTATTCTATTATTTTGAAATTATTAGTTCGTAGTGTATTTCTGAATAGATAAATTATATTAAATTTGAATAATTTATTAAAATTTGGTCTCTTAAATTTTAGATATTAGTTTTTTTAATTCAATTTCATTTTGATTAGTTCTTTATAATTAATTATAATTTTCTTTTTCTTCTTATTAAAGTAACGAAAAGTTTAATTAATTTTGCTAAATAAATAATTATTAGTATGAACCACAATTTTCTTTGTTGAATTTTATTGTTTTGTTTCATAGGAACATGATGTAGAAGTGTTTTTTTTCAATGTTCGGATTTTGTATTATGTCCTAACTGCCCTACCTTTTTCCTTTTACTTCCTGCGATCTATAAACATTCGTTTAGGTCCAAAACTATTTCCCACGCCCACAACCAAGCAAAGTCGGAGCACCAGATCGCATTTGGACCTCTGAACGAGTGAAAATTACTCGTAACACGCTTCGTGCGCGTTACAGTTGGCGCCCAACAAAACGGTCAAATAACCGGTTTCTACAATTCTAACGGTTCACAATATTTATTGTTCAACATTTTTGTTTTGATTTTTGATTAAAACCCTATCAATATATTAGTCTTTATATGTTAATACGGTTTATTATAATCTCATAGATACAACATAACGATAAAGTCACATTTAACGATTAGAAGCGGTTTATTGAAATATCTATTAATTTAATGTTTTGATTTTTTATTTCCAGTTTGTTTTTGTCGTAATTTTTGTTATGAATACTCACACTAGTTTCCACTTTTGGTGTTTCGACTCCTAGTGTTGGTTAGCATTTAGTAACTAATTTTAAGTCTAGTTTCTTATATGTAAGTTCTTTTATAATCCAATCCCTATTGTTTCGATTTGAAGCAACTTATTAAGAAATTGGGTTTGTGGTAAAACTTTCGTTATTAGCCGATTGAACCAATTGTTGAATCAATACGTATTACTTTTTTTATTCTATTTTTCAACCTTATTCCTATCCTCATCCTTTTAAAAATCCCTTCCCTGGCAGTGAAGATATAGGACATTATCTGGACATATAATTTATTTAAATCAAATTGTTTTTTTTTTCAGTGAATTTAACTTTCACTTATCAAATTTCAAATTTGAATTTCTAAATTTTTTTATTATTTAAGAATTCAACTAGGAATCAGTTTAAAAAATTATTTTTTATTATATTTAAGTAATATTATTAATACTAAGCATAGGAATATTCTTTCTATTATATCAAACGTTTGATTATTAATTCAATTTCTCATAGAAGTTTGGTTATTTTTGCAATTGTTTGACGTTTAAATTATAACATCACATTGCACATTATTAATTCAGATCCTCTTTCTATATTATATTTTGTTTTTTTTAATTACTTATTACACTCAATATGGATCCTCAACTTCTCGAACCTGATGAGTTGAGAATAGAATGCGAAATTAGAAATACTAAAGGTTTACAATCAGTGCAAATATCTTTGCTTAAACATTATTTAGAAGAAGAAGCAATTGGTAATGAGATTGCACCAAAGTCTGCTCATGCCGCTGCACGTTCAAATCCTAAAAGGGAAGTTGCATTGTGCGCAAAGAAATTAATCGAAATACAAGAATCTTTTAAAGATTCATTAAAATCACCGTCCGATCAACTAGGTTTAATTCTCTCGGCTATGAAATCGCGTGTGCAACATTTCCGATCTCGTCTATTGCGTATTTCAACATCACCGGCTGTTGGCGAGGAATATCCTCCAACCATTAACCTTTGCGATGAAATGGTGCATACATTAAACGAAGTGTCTGTAGAAAGTTCTGATCTAAATGAATCAATTCAAAAACTGGATGATCTCGACATTAGCACGGCTAAAGTTATTATTCATAATGTGGAGGAAAGGTCTGAATCTGAACAAGATAATGTTTTACCTGCTACATCCTATACTGGAACCATTCCTAAGCAGCCACCGCTCTCTTCTATACCAAATCAGTCTTCTTACACAGCCTCTACTTGTCCAGTCGAGTCTCAACAAACATTTTTGAACACCTCTATTCAGCCAAACTCATTTCCTAATAACGTTGTTCATAACTCCGATGTCAACCTACATTCTAATTCAGTACGTTTTAACGAATTTCCGTTGAAAATTACACCTTCAAATTCTGGTGATAAAGTACCTTATTTTAAAAGCATTCCGCCACCTATTTTGAAACACCCACCTTTAACAAATACATCTTCAAGTACTAATACTACTTTATCTAGTTTATCTACACCGTTTGCCGATATGACAAAGCATCAACTGCCAAGTTCAGTAGATAATAATAACAAAATCTACACTGATGATTTAATTAAAGATCGAATATTGTTACAGCAACTGATTGCAAAAGTATCGCAGTTAAATCCTACCGCATTAGAAAATATTGTTGGAGCCCCTACTACTGTTGAAAGTGGTCTAGTTACTTCCAGTCCAAATCATCATAATATGCACAATTCTCGAGAGTTCAATAATCGTGCTTCTTCGATGTCGGATAACTCATGTAGACCGTCAATTGTTCATCATTGGAATTTATATTTCGATGGGTCAAAAACCGGACTCAATGTGGAACGATTTTTGTACAGAGTCGAAACTAACGCGTCCTCGTATAATCTACCCGAATTTAGACTACTTACTGATATACAACATTTGCTAAAAGGCAAAGCTTTGAACTGGTATTGGTCCTACAAGGAAACAAACCACCCTAGATCCTGGTCAGAGCTTAGCACAGCAATGAGAAAACAATTTCAAGACACGCGTAACGATTTCGATGTTCGGCAGTCAATTTGCGGGAGAAAGCAACAACCTGAAGAAACTTTTCAAGATTTTTTTACTGCAATCTCTGAGCTGACTCTTTCCTTGTCTGCTCCTCTGAATGACTTCGAGTTGATGTTAATTCTTCATGGCAACATGAGAACTGGATTAAAAGAAAGACTAGCAGGAAAGCGATTTCAAACTTCATCGGAACTGTTTGATGAATGCGTTTCGATCGAGTCTACCTGGAGACAATTAGCTTTTGTTCCTGAACGGCAAATTAATTTTGGATCAAGACCCACCTTCTTCAATCGACCTGTCGATCCTCGCACCCGCCAAGTGCATGAAATGGATGGTCCAATCGATGAAAATTCTCCTCCTATTGTTTTTCAACCGTTTATGTCTCAACAATTTCTTTCACAACCTAATGTTTCAGCTTTCAACACTTCATATAACCTTCCAGTTAATAAATATCCGCCATTGGTATTTCCTAAACAGTTGTTTGAGAAAGTCAAGTGTTGGAATTGTGGTGTACATGGACATTTGTACTATCACTGTCCCAACGAACTTTAACATGTTTTTTGTCGTGGATGTGGCCAGTCTGACATTATATTTGAGTATTGCGTTAAGTGTCAGGGAAACATGAGGAGGGAGGTGCGAATTGGGAGTCAACCCTTCCCGATTACTTCACAGATTCCCAGCCAGCGACCCCGGATGGAAGAAACAGCATCGAATACCGATCCAGAGTTCTACCGGCGACTTTCGAAAAACAACCAAAAGTAATTTCAAACAATATAATTTCAAACCCTTCAAAATTTCAAAACAAACCAAATAAAATCTCACGAAATATCAAATACTTCCGCTTGCGTCGCTCTATTAAGAAATCTGTGGCTGCGGCTTGTATTGTTGATGGATTAGACGATCGCCCTTATGCTGATGTTGAAATAGCTGGTATCCCTTTACGAGGCTTACTTGATAGCGGTGCTAGCATAACGGTTCTTGGAAAAGGTTCTGAACAATTTTTGAAAAACTCAGGAATTCGCTTCTACAATCAACCTACATTACTTTCTACGGCCTCTGGTGAAGCACAACGAATTTTAGGTCATATTAGAGCTTTCGTTTCATACGCTGGAATACAACGTATGATGAGAATATTTGTAGCACCTGGGTTAAGCCAGCAACTTTACCTGGGAATAGATTTTTGGAAACTTTTCAATATTAAACCTCAAATTATTGCAGACCTTACACTTAATACGCCTCCTTCTCTACCACTTCCAGATCAACACTCACTTGATCCTGCTGAATTTGCTAAACTGCACTCTGTTGTTGAATCTTTTCCTTCGTTTGCCCGTGAGGGTCTTGGTAAGACACACTTCCTTAGTCATTCCATCGACGTGGGACAGGCTAAACCTATAAAACAGCGCTTTTATCCTGTGTCTCCTATCGTTCAAAAAGAGCTGTACGATGAAATAGATAGGATGTTAGCTTTGAGGGTCATCGAGGAAAGTTCCAGTTCCTGGAATAATCCTGTCACGATGGTCAGCAAGGCTAATGGTAAAAAAAGGTTTTGTCTGGACGCACGAAAACTAAATAACGTCACCGTTAAGGATGCGTATGGGTTACCAATAATTGACGGTCTTTTAAGTCGCTTAAAAGACACGTATTTTATCAGTACAATTGATTTGAAGGATGCATTCTGGCAGATCCCTCTTCATCCTGCATCCCGAGACAAGACAGCGTTTACAGTTCCTGGTCGGCCGTTGTACCAGTTCACGGTTATGCCGTTTGGACTGTGCAACGCACCACAAACTATGTGTAAGCTAATGGATAAAGTAATACCGCATCAACTCCATGATCAAGTATTCGTGTACTTAGACGATTTGCTAGTCATATCAGCTACGCTCGATGAACATTTACTACTTCTTTCTGAAGTAGCACAACGTTTAAGGCAGGCTAAGCTTACCATAAACATTGAAAAAAGCAAATTTTGTCTCACATACACACGCTACTTGGGATTTGTTGTTGGTGGTGGTCGCTTACAGGCTGATCCAGGAAAGGTAGATGCGGTTGTGTCATTTCCTATTCCTAAAACTCCTCGCCATGTTCGGAGATTTCTGGGCATGTCGGGTTGGTATTCCCGTTTTATCCCAAACTACGCTTCTATTGCCTCTCCGCTAACCGATCTACTCGGTAAGAAAAAGTTTCTATGGTCTGATGCCTGTCAGAATGCATTTGACGATATCAAAAATAAACTGACTTCTGCCCCCGTTTTGGTACACCCTGATTTCCAACGCACTTTTTATATCCAATGTGATGCGTCAAAGAGTGGAGTTGGTAGTGTTTTGTTTCAGAAGGATAATGAAGGCTTCGATCACCCCATCGCTTTTTTTTCGCGAAAGTTAAACCGGTCTCAGAGGAATTATAACGTCACTGAGTTAGAATGTTATGCGGCCGTATTAAGTGTAAAGAAATTTAGACCGTATATTGAAGGTTACGAGTTTATCATAATTAGTGATCATGCGAGTCTTCAATGGTTAAATCAACAAAAAGATCTAACAGGACGTTTAGCTCGTTGGAGTCTGAAGCTCCAGGGATTTAATTTCAGAATTATTCACAGAGAAGGGAAGAAAAACATAGTTCCGGATACTCTCTCTCGAACCTTTTCATCTGAAGGGTTAACAAAAGAAGATGTCGAGTCTCTTTGTCTAAATGATGATGCATTTCGGTCTCCTGGTTATGTGAGTCTTGTTGAAAAGGTTAATAATTTATCACACAAATGTAATTTGGTTGTACGAGATGGAAAGGTTTTCATCAAAGCAAATAATAGTGGTAATTTGGCTGATACTTTGTATCGTTTGTACGTTCCTGAACTATTAGTACCTGAACTTTTAAAATCACATCACGATTCTCCTTCAGCTAGTCACGCTGGCATTGAAAGGACATTTGAACGTTTACGTCGGTTATACTACTGGCCTAATATGTTTAGGGATGTTAAGAATTATGTGAATAAATGTGATATTTGTAAAACATGTAAAGCTCCTAATTATTCCACACGACCTCCAATGGGAAGCTTTCACATACCCACTATTCCTTGGCAACGTATATTTATTGACTTTCTTGGCCCATATCCAAGAACTCGATTGGGATTTTGTTATGTAATGGTTGTTATCGATCATTTTAGCAAATTTGTCATCTTAGAGCCATTAAGATCAGCTACGACACAGACAGCAATACAAGTTTTACAGAAAAGGATTTTTAATTTATTTGGTGTACCCGAATCTATAGTTTCTGATAACGGGAAACAGTTTATTTCTAAAAATTTTAAAACCTTCCTGTCGAAACTAAATATCGCACATATTCTCACCCCAAAATACAGCCCCCAATCGAATTCATCGGAACGAGTAAATCGAACCTTATTATCAGCAATACGATCCTATTTAAAAACTGATCATCGTGAGTGGGATGCTCATTTGGATGAAATTGGAGGTGCACTGCGTACTGCGTTTCATGATTCTATCGGAAAAAACCCATATTATGCTCTGTTTGGTCGACATATGATTAATCATGGTGATCAATACCAGGTTTTACGAGAACTACAATGTTTAGGAGAAGCAGACGTAGAAACATTGGATCCTTCAACGCACCTTGAATTAATGAAAAATGACATAATAGAAAGGTTACAACAATCGTCACTACAGCATGCCAAGCAATATAACTTGCGGAGTCGTCATAGGTCATTTCCTGTGGGACATTCAGTATATGTCAGAAATTTTCCTCAGAGCGATGCCACAAAAAGATTCTCGGCAAAGCTCGCACCAAAGTTCATCAAAGCAATAATCAAAGAGAGGATCGGAAATGTTGCATATCGTTGTGTGGACGAAAAAGGTAGCAACTTAGGCGTATATCACCTGAAAGATATTCAAAATTCATACGCAAAGCATGTTTAGTTTTTCCTCTAATCCTTTATTTTATATCTTTTGCCCGGCTTGAGACTTCTCATGGGTCGTAGGGCAGCACCACGATTTGTAGCCCATTTTTATGGACTACAAGATTCTTTTTATTCTATTGTATTTCTAATGATTTCGCTTCACTTCACAAGAAAGTTAATTTTTTCCATTAAAACAATTTTTGTTATAAAAAGGTCCTAAAATAATAAATTTATAATTAAATGAAATAAATTACAGATTCTAATAGGAAAAAAAACTTAATATGAAAAAAATGCATATTGCATGCAAGTTGTATGTTGCAAAAGTATATTGTTGCAATAACAACTTTGTGTTTTTTTTTGATACGGAAACAACTTGTTATCATTTGTTATTGTATTTGTCCTGCCAATAAATATATTATTCCATATATGGGAATAACCAAGCCTAGTCTGATTAACGGAGATTAACTGATGAAAATTTGAGGTTTTTTTGGAAGAAAAATCGAAAGATGAGTTAGTTGGTTTTTGATTTTGTGTAAGATTTAATAAAAATTATCAAAATTAGCATATGAATATTTTGCTTCAGAAACTTAATTAATTGAATTAAATCAAACCAATAATTTCACTAATCAAAGTAAAATTTACTTAAAGTTTAAGCTTGAAATTAAATTAAATTAAAAATTTTTTTAGTCTGATAGTTCTAATTTGTATTACTCAAAGTAATTTAAGTTTTGTTTAATTATGTTCCTTAAAGTTGTTATGTTTTGTTTAAATTGATATTGTGGTTCATAGTTTAAAATATCTAAACATATAAACAAAGCGAGAAACATTCTCGTAGCTATAAACATTTAAACAGTGGAACAAAGTGATTACGTCACAAACAAACAAATAATTTAGTGTTATAAATATACTAATAACATAATCTTTAAGTTGAAATTTTTCATTAATTAACATTTATTTGAAGAGAAAAACAGTTTTATTCGATTTGTGATTTTATTCGTGAAACAAATAATCAAATTTCTAAAATATAATTTAAATTTTATACTACATTGTATGATCAAAGAAAAATGTGCTAAAAGGAAAAATAGTACAATATAAAACATATTTTTAAACAAATGTAACTAATTTATTGATTAATATGCCTACTAAAAATCTATTGGGATGCTAAACAGTTTTTAAAACAAGGATCTAACTTTAAAACAAGCAATAGTAAATTAAATAAAAGAATAGTTTTTCTACGTTCGCAATTGATTATATTTAAAAGAATTTCATCAAGAAACGTTTTACTATAACGGAACTACCTGGTCAATAAACTTAAAATAAAGATCCAGTATAAGTGCAGCTAATCTATCAGTTAAGAAGGTCGTATTTAAACGTTTGCTGTCGAGGACATAAGAAATCAGCGTGACAGTATGACATACATAGAAGCCAAAGGATTGACAACGAGATTCCAAACTGATGATCAGTAATTCAATAGTGAAACATAGATTTTAAAAATACTTATTAGTATTAACTATATTTAAATTATTCATTTGCTAATTTTTTCTTTTTCTTTATTTCGTAGTTTAATCCAACAGCTCACATTCTTCCACAAGCGCTTGCGGAACACAAATGGAGTAGCGTGGATCGCTTTGTAACAGGTTTTTTTTATCTTTAATTAGTTTTTTTATTCTATTATTTTGAAATTATTAGTTCGTAGTGTATTTCTGAATAGATAAATTATATTAAATTTGAATAATTTATTAAAATTTGGTCTCTTAAATTTTAGATATTAGTTTTTTTAATTCAATTTCATTTTGATTAGTTCTTTATAATTAATTATAATTTTCTTTTTCTTCTTATTAAAGTAACGAAAAGTTTAATTAATTTTGCTAAATAAATAATTATTAGTATGAACCACAATTTTCTTTGTTGAATTTTATTGTTTTGTTTCATAGGAACATGATGTAGAAGTGTTTTTTTTCAATGTTCGGATTTTGTGTTATGTCCTAACTGCCCTACCTTTTTCCTTTTACTTCCTGCGATCTATAAACATTCGTTTAGGTCCAAAATTATTTCCCACGCCCACAACCAAGCAAAGTCGGAGCACCAGATCGCATTTGGACCTCTGAACGAGTGAAAATTACTCGTAACACGCTTCGTGCGCGTTACACTCTATTCCGGAGATTTCTTAAGGGTGTAATTGTTATCGTTTTTCGCAGTTCTGATTTCAGACATGCAGTTTTGAATCATCACAAATTCAGTTCTGTTTTTTTGTCATCAAAAATGAATTTTTGAAAATACAGTGTAACCTTTTTTATCCGGACAGCTCGGGACTAAGAGAATTCCAGATAACTGATTTTCCGGATAACAGATATGCATTCTGTTGGATATTTTAAACCAATGAATACACAAGTTTATTCTTATACACACATACATATGAATGTATCCAAAAACATAAAATCATATTTATTTATAAATAATTCATTTTAACTACTATACTTAATTCGAGTATACATAACAAAATAAAACTCAAGTGAACTAATCAATAAAATATTTAGAATTCAGATCTTTTAAAATAATTTGGCAACACAGTTTGAGTTAATTTCGGTTTATTTGCATTTAGTTTGGCTTGTATAGCACAAATTTGTATTATTTCCGAGTATTGGAGCCTCGTTATCACATTTGATCCATTCAAACAAATTTGTCTTGCTAAGAGGCAAATTTAATTCAGCGGCGTAATTGAATATCTCATTTATAATTGCATCTGGATGATTTTGGTCTGGCTCCTCTTCAACAGTATCATCATCATCTGGGGGCCAAATATTATGCCACGTATTTCGTAGAACGTCAGGTGAAACAGATTGCCAAGCTCGATATATACACCACATGAAGTCCTTGATCGTAATTGTTTTTGAAAAAAGATCACTTTGGTCTTCGAAATTTAAATGTTTTTTCATTATTTCCTTTCGATAATGACACTTCAAGCTACGGATTACCCCTTGGTCCATCGGTTGAATTAGAGATGTGCAATTCGGTGGTAAATACATTGCGGCAATATTGTTATATTTCAATAAACTTGCATCTGGATGTGCAGGACAGTTGTCCAAAAGCAAAACTATTTCACAGTCGTTAGGTAGACCGACCTGATTACAATGAAGGCGTGCTTCTTTAACGAAATTATTTTTGAACCAGTCAATAAATAAAGATTGTGTGACCCAGCTTCGCTTGTTAGATTTATAAATTACTGGATATTCTTTCATTCCCTTAAGAGCTCGAGGTTTTTTGCTCTTTCCAATCACAAGTAATTTACATTTATGACTACCAGCTGCATTTGAACACACTAAGACTGTAAGGCGCTCTTTACTGTCTTTTGACCCACTGGCAACAGATTCTTCAGGACCAGCTAAAGTTGTACGAGGCAAACATTTCCAAAATATGCCAGTCTCGTCTGCGTTGTACACTTGCTCGGGCGTTAAGTTTATTTTGGCAATAAGAGAAGAAAGCTCATCGACAAACAAAACAGCACCTACGTCATCTGCAGATAGTTTTTCACCAGACACTTTTAGTTGACGGATTCCATATCGATGTTTGAACTTTTGAAGCCATCCGTTGGAATAACAACAGTGTGTTTTTAATTGCATTTCCGTATGAAATTGTTTAGCTTTTTCTATCAACATTGTTCCTGAAATTGGTATACTCCGGCTTCTCTGTTGTTTAAACCAAATATGTAGGGCTTTATCTACCTGAGGATTATGCGCTGTTCGTAGAGTTTTTCTTTGTGCCATACCAGTTTTGGAATCACTCTCATTAAAACGCGTCAAAATGACATTTTCATTTTTAACTAAATCATAAATTGTTGATTTGCCAATCTTGTATTTTTCTTGTATCAAGCGCACGCTTTTACCTTTCTCCATATCTAAAATAATACTTGCCTTATCTTGAATCGATAGTACAATTCGCTTTCTTTAAATCCTTAATAAACCTCATGTTCAATTTTTTATTAACAAAATATTTAAAACACTGCAGAATATTAGATCACTCCGCTCCAAATATAAAATTAAACTATGTATGTCACAAAACAAAACCTTAAAAGTAGATGTAAATGCAATTTTTTCTATAAAATCCTGTTACATGAGTTGTTTTATCTGAATCTATTTTGTTGTAAAGTAGTACATTTTATGCGCATAAAGTAAAAAAAAATTGTAAATTTGAAATAAAAATATTACGGATAACTGGAAATTTCCGGTTAATAGAAAACTAAAAAATTATGAATATTTTGTCCGGATAATAGATTACCGGATAACCGGTGTCCGGCTAAAAGAGGTTACACCCTTAATTTACTAGGGAAGGTTTCGAAGCTGAGAACCGTTTTTTTTAGCAATCAATTTTGGAAAATGAGGATAAAGTGCCCCCAAAATTTTACCCGCACCAGGGCCCCGTGAGCTCTTAATCCGCCACTGATATATATATATATATATATATATATATATATATATATATATATATATATATATATATATATATATATATATATATATATATATATATATATATAAATATATATATATATATATATATATATATATATATATATATATATATATATATATATATATATGTATATATATATATATATATATATATATATATATATATATATATATATATATATATATATATATATATATATATATATATATATATATATATGTATATATATATATATATATATATATATATATATATATATATATATATATATATATATATATATATATATATATATATATATATATATATCACATGGCCAAACCGCGGCTCTTTGAAAGAATAAATGCGGCTCTCGAAAAGAAATGAAAAAATTAAATAATATTAAATCTATATATATAAAATTGAAAGTATGTATGTTTGTACCTTATGCATTAATAAACCATTCATCCGATCATCATGAAACTTTGGGAAGTTGTTGTGTACACTTGCGCATAGGTAACAGGCAAATTTTTTTTTTAATGGAACCCCAGGGAGGGCCATTATAATTATCTTAAGGGGTTCTGCCTAAATGTTGATAATAATTTAATTTGATTTTTCTTTAAATATTGTTTTATACGGTTAGATTTCTTTGATCAATTTTTAGGGTTCCGTTTTTTATACGGAACACTATTGGTGAGAGTACAACGTGTTTTTCACATTATTTCGATTATCTCGTGAACCATTAATCCGATGAACTTAAAATTTGAGGTGCTTATAAAATTAACCTATCCACACAAGATGGCGGGTTAAAAAATAAATAAAGTTGTGTTCGTTTGTTTTAAGGAGGTACGATGTAAAGCCTTTGAAAACATACATTTTTTTAGCGAGACGAGTAGGGTATCATATGAAAGGGCTTCATTTCAGCATTTTTTAAAAATATATTTTGGAATTTTACATCTCACCATTTTTTGTATAATTTTGAAAAATGACGTTTTAGGGATGTTTTATTGCCCCGATTAACTCCGACCCTACTTCATCGAAAATCTTGAAATATATTTGGAATGATAGAAAATTGAAGAGGTTTTTAATGAAAAATATAGAAAAGTGGCAGACACTCATAACTATATTTATTAAAGGGGTGGGAATGTTAAGGGGTAAAAACATCATTTAAAACCAGGTCATGTGGGGTGTCATTTGAAAGAGCACTTGATTTTAGAAATATTGTCATTTTTTTTAGAATTTTGCAATGCATGGTTTTTGAATTATTATCAATAAAGTGACACAAAAAGTTGGTCCCCCCCCTTGCATTTCGAGCCTAATTAACAGAAAAATTTGAAAAAATTCACAGAGACAGGAAGTTTGATAAACTCTGAACGAAAAATATAGCGAACCCTCAAATAAATATGTTTTTGTGTTTTTAAGGGATTGGGGTGGGGAAGGGTGAAAAAAAACTTTTTTGACCCAAGCGAGTGGGGTGTCATTTGAAAGAAGACCGAATTTCAGACACTTTGCAATTTTTTTTAGAATTTTGTGGTACACAGTTTTTGAGTTATTCTAAAAAATGTGCACATTCCAGACCGTTCCCCCCCCCTACGTTTCGACACTGATTGACAGAAAAAATTGAAAAAATTCATAGAGACAGGAAATTTGCTATATTTTGAACGAAAATTATAGCGAACTCTCAAATAATTATATTTCTGTGTATTTAGGGGATGGGTGTAAAGGGGGTAAAAAAAAACTTTTTTTGACCCAAGCGAGTGGGGTATCATTTAAAAGAGTAGCAAATTTCCAACACGTTGCAATTTTTTTTAGAATTTTGCGGTACACCGTTTTTGAGTTATTCTAAAAAATGTGCACATTCCAGACCGTTCCCCCCCCCCTACGTTTCGACACCGATTGACAGAAAAAATTGAAAAAACTCATAGAGACAGGAAATTTGCTATATTTTGAACGAAAATTATAGCGAACTCTCAAATAATTATATTTCTGTGTGTTTAGGGGACGGGTGTAAAGAGGGTAAAAAAAAACATTTTTTGGACCAAGCGAGTGGGGTGTCATTTGAAAGAACACCAAATTTCCAACAGGTTGCAATTTTTTTTAGAATTTTGCGGTACACCGTTTTTGAGTTATTCTAAAAAATGTGCACATTCCAGACCGTTCCCCCCCCCTACGTTTCGACACCGATTGACAGAAAAAATTGAAAAAATTCATAGAGACAGGAAATTTGCTATATTTTGAACGAAAATTATAGCGAACTCTCAAATAATTATATTTCTGTGTATTTAGGGGATGGGTGTAAAGGGGGTAAAAAAAAACTTTTTTTGACCCAAGCGAGTGGGGTATCATTTGAAAGAGCAGCAAATTTCCAACACGTTGCAGTTTTTTTTAGAATTTTCTGGTACACAGTTTTTGAATTATTCTAAAAAACGTGCACATTCCAGACCGTTCCCCCCCCCCCTACGTTTCGACACTGATTGACAGAAAAAATTGAAAAAATTCATAGAGACAGGAAATTTGCTATATTTTGAACGAAAATTATAGCGAACTCTCAAATAATTATATTTCTGTTTATTTAGGGGATGGGTGTAAAGAGGGTAAAAAAAAACTTTTTTTGACCCAAGCGAGTGGGGTATCATTTGAAAGAACACCAAATTTCCAACACGTTGCAATTTTTTTTAGAATTTGCGGTACACCGTTTTTGAGTTATTCTAAAAAATGTGCACATTCCAGACCGTCCCCCTCCCTACGTTTCGACACCGATTGACAGAAAAAATTGAAAAAATTCATAGAGACAGGAAATTTGCTATATTTTGAACGAAAATTATAGCGAACTCTCAAATAATTATATTTCAGTGTGTTTAGGGGACGGGTGTAAAGAGGGTAAAAAAAAACTTTTTTTGACCCAAGCGAGTGGGGTGTCATTTGAAAGAACACAAATTTCCAAAACATTGCAATTTTTTTTAGAATTTTCCGGTACACCGTTTTTGAGTTATTCTAAAAAATGTGCAAGTTCCTGACCGTTCCCCCCCCTAATTTTCGACACTGATTGACAGAAAAAATTGAAAAAAATTCATGGAGACAGGAAGTTTGCTATATTTTGAACGAAAATTATAGCGAACTCTCAAATAATTATATTTCTGTGTGTTTAGGGGATGGGTGTGGGGAGTGCAAAAAAACTTTTTTTGGAACCAAACGAATGGGGTGTCATTTGAAAGAACACTTAATTTAAGAAACATTGCAACATTTTTTAGAATTCTGCGATGCACAGTTTTTTAGTTATTGATGAAAAAAAAGTTATTTTAAGTGTATGTATACCACCCTATATTTCGACGCTGATTTATAGAACAAATATTCCCAATTTAGACCGTTAAAATACTGGTTAAATCTTTCTTTAGCTAACATAAACAGCTATAGATAAGATTTAACCTCAAGTAACATTTTTGATCAATGTAGATGTGATTGACATTTACTATAGACGTTTACGATTAAACATTTATTCTGTTATGCGTCCATAGTCTGGCGATATAAAGACTTTACAACATAACTTTATGTCATTTATTTTTGATATTGTGTTCTTTTACATTCACGGAACCCTTGGCGAGCGAATTTTATTCGCACTTGTCCGACTTTTTTTTGTTGAACATAATTTAATGAAATTGAAAAATAAAAGTATAATCTGAAACAATTACATTTGTATATCAAAACTATATGTATTTGAATTAAACACTTAATGATGTTACAAATTTTATCATCTATACAATGTGTTATTGTTATATTGGTAATAAACTAAATATGTTATTGGTTTGCAATTGTATATGTAATGCATGTTTCTCCAACTAAGAAAGATAGTTGATAACATCGATTAAAAGCTCAAAATTACGAAATGGAATTCGCACAAATACTATACAAAGAAGCATAGCTTATGTATAATCAAACATGGATAGCAAGTATGATAAACTAACTTATTAAAAATGTGGCCCTTAGCCGGCAACACGTTTGCAATAGTGAGTTTTCTGCATAGGATCTTGATGAAACTTTAGCAAATGATACAGGTTCACTTGAAAATGGAAGATCTGGATTCATTTTAAATTTGGACAAAATGGCGGGGGGTCTCCCGAACACCTCTAAGTTTGAATTTTGAATAACTTCTGATCCCGGACTATGATATTATTGAAACTTAGTGTATAAAGTTTTAGTACTGTTTCCAATATTTCTGCATACCAACTTCCGGTTTGTCACTTCCAGTTAAAAAGTTTTTTTTCAGGTGTTTATCCCTACTGTAGCCTACAATTACCGATCGATTTTCATGAAACGTTGGTAAAAGCTTTCAAGTAACATGAGAAAGATTTTGTTAGCTTTTGGAGCACATTGGATAAAGGGTTTGGGGGTTCACCATACAACAGGTGGTTTTAACCCAAAGTTTTAATGTTTGTTGGGAGCATAAAACATTCATTCGTGAATGAATTTTGATGACACTTTGGAAAAAGATGCAAACATGTATGACAAGGAACTGATTAGTTTTTGAGCGATAGTGAACAAAATGGTGTGGGGTCCCTGGAGCACCTGTTTTTTTTAAAGCTCAATAGCTTCTGTACCTGATAAGCGAATTGGATGAAACTTGGTACATGAGTATGCGGTAGGTTCACAATAGTTCTGCATCCCAACTTCCGGTTTTTTACTTCCGGTAAAAAAATTTTTTTGTACTTTTTTTGAAGTTTTTTCAGTGTCTTTATGCACACTACAGCCTACAATAATGAAGTGATTATGATGAAACTTATGAAAAGGGCTTCAATTAGTGTGAGAAGATAATTATCATCTTTTGGGACACATTGACCAAAGTGGTGGGGGTCTACCATACAACTGACTTTTCACACTTTGTTTTTTAAGTTTGTAGGGAGCATACAGATTTCATTCATTAATTTATTTTAATGACACTTTGAAAAAAGATGAAAACTTAAGTAACAAAGAACTGATTAGTTTCTGGATAATATTGGAATTAGTGGTGGGGGTCCTCCCGAACACTGTCCCCTCCTGTTTACTGTGTCACACTTTTTCAATGTTTGTTGGGAGCACACAGCATTCGTTCGTGAACGAATTTTGATGACACTTTGAAAAAAGATGCAAACATGTACAAGGAACTGATTAGTTTTTGAGCGATAGTGAACAAAGTGGTGGGGGTGTCCCATACACCTGTTTTTTTCAATAGCTCATTAACATCTGTACCTGATAATCGAATTGGATGAAACTTGGTAAATGAGCATTTGGTACGGTTCACAACAATTTTGCATCCCAACTTCCGGTTTTTCACTTGCGGTAAAAATTTTTTTTTGTAAATTGTTGGCAGTGTTTTCAGTGCCTAAATGCATACTACAGCCTACAATAATGAAGTGATTATGATAAAACTTATGGAAAAGGTTCCAATTAGTGTAAGAAGATAGTTATCATCTTTTGAAACACATTCATCAAAGTGGCGGGGGGTCTACCATACAACTGCTGATTTTTCACACTTTGTTTTTAAAGTTTGTTGGGAGCATACAGACTTCATTCATTAATCAATTTTAATGCCATTTTGGAAAAGATGAAGTCTTTAATGACAAAGAATTGATTAGTTTTTGGACAATATTGGGATAAGTGATGGGGTCCTCTCTAACACCTGTTTATTGTTTCAATGTTTGTTGGATGCATACAACATTCGTTCGTTAAGTAATTTTGATTACACTTTGCAAAAAGATGCGAATATGTATGCCAAGGAACTGATTAGTTTTTTTAGCGATAGTGAACAAAGTGGTAGGGGGTCCTCCAAGCACCTGTAATTTTGGAAGCTCAATAACTTCTGTACCTGATAATCGAATTGGATGAAATTTGGTACATACACATTTAGTACGGTTTACATTTTTACAACAGTTCTGCATCCTAACTTCCGGTTTGTCACTTCCGATTAAATTTTTGTTTACTTTTTCTCGTACAACAGAATTTATGTTTGTTGGGATACTACTGCCTGCTTTAATATTTTTATTATTAGAACTACGAAGTCCATAATATTGGTTAGCTTTTAATTAAAGTATTTGATAGATATTAGCTCATTATATATCCAGAACACTATGTTTCCAGAGCTGTGGTGAAGTCAGCCTATGCATCAGCGTCGCAATATTTTTTAAAATAAAATGTGTTGGAAAGTAGGAATTACGATGTGTGTCACAACAACACATAAGAACATGCTTTCTAAGGTGTTGATGGACGTAATTTTTTTATTTTTTAAAAGAATGAACTTTTTGCTTGCTCGAATAAAAGAGCTTCCATATAATTACTATATATGCTGGCTTGAGGTAAACAATGCGTTATATGATCTTGGTAAATGCTTCTAGCACTAGGATAATTAGGAACCTAATTTTAGCTTTGAAATTAGCAAAGCAAATTTGAAAAAAAAAACAGTATATTGTTTTTATTTCCTCCATCCTATCATGAACTATTGCCCTATATCGTACATTATTATGTGAAAGGATTTATTATTAAGTTTTCCATTCTTTAAGAAGAATATAAAAAAAAAAAAAATATGCGTCCATCAACGTCTTAAAAAGCATTATGTTGAAGAGCCTATATGGTTTATATGTGTTGTTGTGACACATATTGTAATTTCAAATATGTCAAACTTTTGAAATTGCACAAACTTTTTTGAACTTCGGGGAAAAAGATGATGAACAATGTCATAGAAGCTACAATTTTGAGTGGAAAATTCGAAGAGGAAGATGTAGTGCTGCCACGACAGACAGGCCACATATTTCAATGATCCCAACAGATTCAAACGTTTAGTTTCCAGTGCAACTCGCTTTTCCAATTACCATCAACAAAGCACACGGACAGTTACTGCAAGTATGTGGACTAGATTTGGAGAATCCGTTCTTCTCACATGGACATGGACAACTTTATGTGGCTGGCGCGTTAGGAAAACCTTCTGATTTATTCGTGTACGCACCAGACGGAAAAACAAAAAATAAAGTGTACCCACAAGTACTCGAATAAATAAATAGAATTAAAACGACATTTTAAAATTCGTTCCATATTAAAATAAATAATTTGCAATAAAAATGACACAATGGTAATATAATGTTATCTTTACGAGTTTTCTCGAGTTTTCTTTCTTTCTTTCTTTCTTTGTTTTAGTTTGATACTACTTTACTTCGCGAATCAAGTTTATAATCCGCTGTTATAAATAAATTTAGCAAATTTTATTATTTAAGGTTATGCGTTTAACATATTCTAGTGGACTAAAAATAAAATCACCTGTATTTGTCTCAAATTAATGCACAAAAATCTTTCTCAAAATCAAAAGTCTTTCCTTTTGGATTCGTCTGTTTTTCTATGATTATCTTTTTCTGCAATTTTTTTATAAACAATATTTTTGATATTTCATCTTTAGGCAATTTATCGACGTTAAATTTAATGTATCCTTTATTATTCCAATTAAAAAATGAATAAGTTCATAATTAAATAGAATTAAAATACACGTGTAAATCCGACATATGCTACCTCAACCGCTTCTACATCTACGACAGTAAGATATTGCCCTAAGGCCTAAACCAAAAAATTGAATAATTGACCATAATAACAAATTTAAAAACATAAGGAAATTGCAGGAAACAAACGGTGATTTCATTGATTTAATGGAACATATCAGAAATTTCCTCTAAGGAAAAGAAAAACACGATGGAAAGAAGGATGATGAATTGATTAATGACTATGTTTTTCACTGATATAATGAAGCATCTGCAATCCCTCAACCTAGCATTACAAGGGAAAGATAAAGTTATTACTGATTGAAAAAGTTGAATTTTTTTCATAAAATTCAGAATCGTTTGAATAATTTCAAACGATTCTGAATTTTATGAAAAAAATTCAACTTTTTCAACGAGATTTAACAACAAAAGTGTTCAATCACTTTCCTCGTCTGCAGTGGCGTACGCAGGATTGAGCTATGGGGGGGGGGGTTTAGATAAAAAATTTAATTTGAGTTCCGTTTTTAAAAGGAACACTACTGTTGAGACTACGATGTGTATTCTGTAGTCTATTGTATTAAAATCGGTTATCTCATAAACTATAAATCCTATGGACCTGAAATTTAAGATGCGTTTAAAACTAACCTGATGACCCTGAAGATGACAGATACAAAAATAATGGTTTCCGTTTGTTTTACGGGGTGCAATGTAAGGTCTTTAAAAAAATCTTTTTTTTTACCGAGTCAAGTAGGGTATCATATTAAAGGGCTTGAATTCAGTATCCCTTAAAAATGTATTTTATAATTTTTTACTGTACAGTTTTTTGAATAAAATTGAATAATGTCGTTTTTTCATGTTTTCTTTCCCCACTTAATTCCGAACCTATTTAATATAAAAACTTCAAAAGTCTTAGGAAATATAGAAAAAGTGGTATCTTTTGAACGAAAAATATAGCGAAGTGCAAAATACTCATAATCGTATTTATTAAGCGGGTGGAAACGAGAAGGGGGAAAACACCATTTAAAACCCAGCCATGTGAGATATCATATGAACGAGCACTTAATTCAAGAAACGTTGTCATTATTTTTAAAATTTTGCAGTGCACAGTTTTTGAATTATTGTCAAACAAGTGCAACAAAAAGTTGGTCCCACCCCTTGGGTTTCGAGCTTAATTGACAGAAAAATTTGAAAAAATTCACAGAAAAAGGAAGTTTGATAAACTCTGAACGAAAACTATAGCGAAGTGTCACTTAATTATTTTTCTGAGGGGGTGAGATTTTGAGGGGGTGAGATTGGAAAAGGGTGCAACAAATATTTTTTGACCCTAACAAGTGGAAATAGCGAATGAAAGAGCACTTAATTTAAGAAACATTGTATTTTTTTAAATGTTATGGTGCATAGGTTTTGAATCATTGTCAAAAAAGTGCAACTGAAAGTTGGTCCCCCCCCTGCTTACGTTTCGACGATGATTGACAGAAAAATTTGAAAAAACAGACAGTGATAGGAAATTTGATAAACCCTGTTCTAAAACTATAGCAAAGTGTCACATAATTATTTTTCTGTATTTTGAGGGTGTGAGATTGAGGAAGAGTGAAAAAAAAATCATTTTTGATCCGAACAATTGTAGTCATAGGAAAGAGCACTTAATTTAAGAAACATTGTAAGTTTTTTTTAAATTTTGCGGTGCACAGTTTTTAAATTATCGTCAATTATTATTGAATTGTTATTTGAATTAATAATGTATATTTTCCAATTTAAACCATTTACAAGGTGGTGTAATTGCATATCTCCTTAGTTACCTTAAACTGCTATTGCTAATATTTGACGAGATTTAATATTTTGTGTATAATTTGGATCAATTTTCAATTGACATTACTATTGACATTTACGAGGAAAAAATCATTTTTATCACATTAAATATTTTATATCATAGGCGCTATGGTCTGGCGATAAAGTCTACAACACAACTTTATTTAAATTATTATTGTCAGTTTGTTGATTCACGGAACCCTCGGCGAGCGAATTTTCTTCGCACTTGACCAACTTTTTTATATTTAAAACGTTAAAAAATAAAATAAAAATCGGTGTTTAACATTTAACACAATCGGTATTTAAATATAATATAAATATATGGTTATGAATTATAATTCAAATTAAATTATTGATTAAATAGTATGTACATACACAAAATAACTACTGTTATTACGAAATAAGGGATCTGATGCAGACAATTAGGTTTTTACTATAGTAAATTTAAATTTAAATTCCATGTAAGTGTATATTAGAATATTTTTAACCGGTTTGATGCAACATGGGGGGGGGTTCGAACCCCCAGAAACCCTCCCTTGCGTACGCCACTGCTCGTCTGAAGAACATACTCTCTAAAATTAATGATAACAAACAGAGTGAATACGACATTAAATTAGCAGAATTATTGAAAGAATTTCATTTGCGATTTAATGATCTGAATAATTTAAATATTTCTTTTAATTTACTTGTAAATCCATTCGAGAGTGACATTATTAACGAGGGCTCATCGATTCCTTGTTATCTTTTGAATGACAGTGCCTCAGGAGAAATGGAATTACTAGAGCTACAGGCAGATCACATTCTTTAAATGCATCACAAAGCCAAATGCACCACAATCTCCAAATGAGTTTTGGAAACTAGTGTCTCAATCAAAGTACCCCAATTTAAAAAAAAGCTTTTGCCAGATTACTGTCCATATTCGGTACAACATATTGTTGTGAATCACTTTTTTCAACAATGAAGTTTATAAATTCAAACCACCGAATCAAACCAACTTACAAATGAGCATTTAACGGAATTATTTCATACTGCGCTAACAAACTATGAACCAGATTTAAGAAAATTCACGGCCAAGTTACAAACAAACATGCCATCTACCAGCAAGCATGTCATGTAACAAAATTTAAATATGTATTTGTATGGATTTTTGACCATAAGTACATATTTGGTTTTCAATAAAATAAATATTTCCAAACAACTGATACTTTGAAATTTTTTATGTTGGGTCTCGTGACGAGAGATTATTGTACTGCGGCTCCACGTGTAGTGAAGCTTGGCCATCTCTGATATATATCTTATATATATAAAAATCACGTGTCTCGCGATGTTTGTCCGCGATGAACTCCGCAACAACGTAACCAATCTTAATGAAATTTTGTACAATGTGTCTAGGATGGTCCAGCTTGAGAAATAGGATAGTTATTATCTTGATTAAATGCCTAAATATGGATGGTTCATATACCAACTTTCAGATGGCAGCGTAAATCAATTTATTCAATTGATAGTAAACTTCAACATCTGTATGAGGCCATTATTAGACTATCATAAATGTTTTAGTAAAGAAAGTTTCGTTTTATTTGATAATAAACGAAAAGCATATTATGCTATAAGTCAAATACGTTACCAAAGAGTATTGATAATTTCGTTATATATTAATTATAGTAGTGTTAGAAAGCATCGAAACCTGTAAAAAATTATTGTATTGGTTTTTATAAAGTTTGAATAAAAATAAGAGTAAAAATTAAAGAAAACAATAATTTAAATTTATTTATTTATTTTTTTAAATTTTTCATTGATCTTCAATGTTAATTTACAAAAATCAATATCAAATTATTAAAAATTAAAAAATACTCTTATTTGTATTGCTAATTAAAATAGAACGATTAGAGGTAAAAAAAATTGTCATTAAAACTGGATGAAAAACTAGCGAAGTTTAATTTACAACCTTTATGCTTGATTTATAGTCGGCAACTTTAACTTAACGTAAAGTACAAATGTATGAAAATGCACTAGATTATTTATAGTCGGTAACGTAAACTTAACGTTAACTTAACGTAAAGTTCATTTCATTCTTTCTTAAGGATTTTGTTAAGGATATTTTGACGTTCACTATAAGAAAACTAATATTTAATTGCAAGTGTCCATAAAAATAAAATTTTATCTATATACATATATAAAATTGAAAGTATGTATCTTTGTCGTTTATGCATTAATAAACCATTCATCCGATCATCATGAAACTTTGGGAAGTTGTTGTGTACACGCATAGGTAACACGCAATTTTTTTTTTGAATGGCACCCCAAGGAGGGCCATTATAATTATCTTAAGGGGTTCTGCCTAAATGTTGATAATAGTTTAATTTGATTTTTCTTTAAATATCGTTTTATACGGTTAGATTCCTTTGATCAATTATTTTGTTGAACATAATTTGAATGAATGTGAAACATAATGAAGTTGAAAAATGAAAGTATAATCTGAAACAATTACATTTGTATATCAAAACTATATGTATTTGAATTAAACACATAATGATGTTACAAATTTTATCATCTATACAATGTGTTATTGTTATTGGTAATAAACTAAATATGTTATTGATTTACAATTGTATGTAATGCATGTTTCTCCAACTAAGAAAGATAGTTGATAACATCGGTTAAAAGCTCAAAATTACGAAATGGAATTCGCACAAATACTATTCAAAGTAGCATAGCTTATGTATAATCAAACATGGATAGCAAGTATGATAAACAAACTAATTAAAAATGTGGCCCTTAGCCGGCAAGTAGCAACACGTTAACAATAGTGATTTGCAAACAGTTATAATGCATTAATACCAATGAATTTATAATATCTGTCCGCCCGCAGGAACATGTGTAAAATTTAAAATTTTGGATCTATGGAGGTGACAAAGCCGCGTACTTTAGTACCTGCTATTGGCAAATCAGTTAACGTGAGATATCGTATACTACTGACAATGGCAGTAAGATATCACTTATATTAAGGGGATAAGTTAAATTTTAGGGGTGCTGGCGGATGTACTTTTTTCAATCAAGGATAGTACCCTATGTCTTAGTTATGGGATATTCTTTCACGATAACGGTCTATTTTTTTAAATAAAATGTGTTGGGTAGTAGGAATTACAATGTGTGTCACAACAACACATAAGAACCTTTTAAGAAAAAGGTCCCATAACAACATGCTTTCTAAGGTGTTGATGGACGTAATTTTTTTATTTTACAAAAGAATGAGCTTTTTGCTTGCTCGAACAAATGAGCTTCCATATAACTATTATATATGCTGGCTTGAGGTAAACAATGCGTTACATGATCTGGGTATATGCTTCTAGCACTAGGATAATTAGGAACCTAATTTTAGCTTTGTTCCTGCAAATTTGAAAAAAAGTATATTGTTTTTATTTCTTCCATCCTATAATGAAATATTGCCCTATGTCGTATATTATTATGTGAAAGGATTTATTATTAAGTTTTCCATTCCTTAAGAAGAATATAAAAAACAGAGAGTGTGCTTAAGACCGCACGGCAGAAGTGAAAACTTCGTTGGCAATCGCAATCAATTGATATCGTATTAGTGGTATTTGGATCGTATTAGTAGAATAAATGAGAAACAAGTCAGAACGATAAACCGCTAACTACACACACTAACCTCACAATGTAAACCAAATAATTGTCAAAATAGCACTCATATGCCAATAGCAGGGACTAAAGTACGCAGGGTTGTCACACCCATAGATCAACAAGTTTAAATTTTACAAATCTTTCTGCGGAAAGCTAAGAAAATTCATTGGTATTAATGCGCATTATTGCCGTTTGCAAATCACTATCGGCTAAGTGCCACCATTTTTAAACGCTTTTCTTTACTTCACACTATTGGATCAAATCTTGTAACGTTAATTTGACTGCCTTATATTCAATGAAAATGAATAAAACTTTGCAGGCATACGTATATCCGATGACAATACACGAATATCATATTAACTAACAATTTTCATTGTTTATTCGTTGTTTAAATAAAAAAATCGATTTTCATCCAAAATATTCAAATTCTCTCGATCTACTTAACGTAGCGACTTGAAATTTGCACAACATAAAGGTCGATAGATAAACTATACAGAATTATGCATTTTACGTTCATAAATTAGGTATTTTCTCGATAAATAAACAATTCAAATTTTCAATTTTTGTTTTCGGAGTGCGGTAAAATCACTATATAACAATTTATTTTATGTTTTACAGGCAAAATTCCTTTGTTGATTTTACAATTTAAAAAAACGCTGTTTTATATATTCAAATAACTTTTAAAATTTATTAAACAATTGTTTTTTCTTATTGATTTTCTCTAACATGTTTCGATTATATATCATCTTCAGAGAGATATTTTGCAACTAAACTTATAATTGTAATTTACTTAAAAAGAAAACAAAATTAAATTAAACTAATTAGAGTTATTATGGGAAACCCATGATTATTAAAAAAGGATAACTATTAAATATTCAATTGATTTATTTAACTAAAACGATCTTAAACAAAAAGAGAAACACAATTGGGGGAGGAACAAACAAAATTTTTTTCATTCAATTAAAAACTAAGTACATGTAGAAATGAGTGCAACATAGAAATTGTAATTTACTTAAAAAGAAAACTTTCTTTTCTCTTTCGTTTTCTTTTTAAGTAAATTACAATTTCTATGTTGCACTCATTTCTACATGTACTTAGTTTTTAATTGAATGAAAAAAATTTTGCTTGTTCCTCCCCCAATTGTGTTTCTCTTTTTGTTTAAGATCGTTTTAGTTAAATAAATCAATTGAATATTTAATAGTTATCCTTTTTTAATAATCATGGGTTTCCCATAATAACTCTAATTAGTTTAATTTAATTTTGTTTTCTTTTTAAGTAAATTACAATTATAAGTTTAGTTGAAAAATATCTCTCTGAAGATGATATATAATCGAAACATGTTAGAGAAAATTAATAAGAAAAAACAATTGTTTAATAAATTTTAAAAGTTATTTTGAATATATAAAACAGCGTTTTTTTAAATTGTAAAATCAACAAAGGAATTTTGCCTGTAAAACATAAAATAAATTGTTAAATAAACAATTAATTTCAAAAATTTTCGCCGATTTCGGCCAACATTTGTATGTTATCAAATTTAAACGTATATCAACGCCGACGCGCACGTAAAGAAGCAGAGCGTCAAGTAGAAAATCCAGATGAAGGAAGAAACTAGCTTACTACCACAGCTCAAAATTGTTGTTACGACGATTTTGAGGCTAAAGTTAACACTTTTGCAGACAAAGTAAGTGATATTTTTACGAAGCATTAAGTGTCAAACTACCAGATTCCAATCCGACCTCCAGATTGGATGCCGCCTGAATTAAAAATAAAGTTCGCCTTACAGTTTGTCACCGCTGCAAGTCACACTTAAGAAGCAACAAAACAACTCCACCTGCTAAAACTTACTGGAATTTAGACCCCGGCGACATTCCACCAGAAATTCAGTCACTTTCTCAAGCTGAACAACGTCTTTTGTCTCGGATTCACCCTTTTCTTAAAATTGTCAAGTTTTCTGGATTGTACGGGCAGTACGGATTTAAAGGTCAAGCAATCCTTTTTGCCTTGGACATTTTTGACGTAATTTCAAATCTTCCTACATTTCTACCTCGATCGACCTTGGATGCTGATATTATAGTAGTAACGGAACGCTTAGAAAATGCAAATTCTATTCGAGACTACACTGTTTCCAGAACTAAATTTATCGCAGCTTTAGAATGGTTTAAATCAAATAACCCATTGTACCGAGACGTTGTTATTGATGAAAATGCACACCTTGATGAACGTGATTTGATTCGACTATCAAATCATGGCCCAAGTAATGAAGATACTGAAGGTCCTAATGAAAATGCGGAAATTATATCGGAATATGTGTCTATCGGCAGTAGTTCACGCATTATCCATGCATCGTGGCATCAAGGAAAATAAATTAACAAATGTTAAATTCTGTGCTGAAAAATGTGTTGAATTCTTATAAGAACGTGACAAAATAGAATTTCCGACTGCTCAAGTCGTTGATGACTAAAATAAAAAAATAAAAAAAATATTCAAAAAAACTTGAAATATTTGAAAAAACAAAATTTTTAAGAAATGCTTTTCTTTACTTCATTGTTATGCATACTGTAAAAAAAATTACTAAAAAGCAAAACATAAAAATAATTCCAAAACACCTCTGTAAAAAATTCAAAAATCAAAATAATTCCAAAACTCGAATAGATTTTCCAAAAAATTCAAAATCGAGAAAATCTGACACATTCGTTAAAGAAAAGCGTGGGACGCTAATCCTACACGCGAAACATTGACGAAATTGCGACTACTATCAATTGTGATTCTAGATGAATGAAAAATAAAATAATTATACCATTGCACTACATCGTTGAAAGAAAGTACTCGAAAAACGTACACAAAAAAATATAATTCAAAATTCTTATATAAAAACCGCATGCTATTGACAACGTTAGAGCCTAAACATGATGCTTTGAGATGCTTCTAGTCACAAAATGATAGAAAGTAAATAGTAATGATATAGTGGTCGCAATTCCGTCAATGTTCCGCGTGCAGGATTAGCGTCCCACGCTTTTCTTTAATGAATGTGTCAGATTTTCTCGATTTTGAATTTTTTGGAAAATCTATTCGAGTTTTGGAATTATTTTGATTTTTGAATTTTTTACAGAGGTTTTTAGAAAATTTATTTGTGTTTTGGAATTATCTTTAATTTTTTATTAAACTTATTAAATAAGTTATTTGCGTAAAGTAACAAGAGATTGACATTATGTTATTTGAAAACTTACGCCAAGTGCCAACGGCAAACAGTGTTAATTATAAAAATAAAAAAATTAAAAAAAAATTAAAAAAAACAAAGAACAAAAAAAAACAAAAATTAAATAAAAAGGGTTAAGAAACCCTGAAAATAAAATCTAAAAAAAAAAACAAAAAGTGCACTGAAAAGGAAAAAATAAAATAAAAATATTCGAAAAAAATAATGCAAGAGAGTTTCGAATAGGAATAGCACACTTAAAAGTAAAATATAAAATAAAAATTCAGGAATGGTTGAGCCAAAAGATAACTCGGGCTGCATATTGATGCAAGACCTTAGTGGTCGCATAGGGGTCTTAAATAAAGTAAATGTCACAACACATTTTGAACAAAAAAGATTTTAAACGAGTGTGTTTTTATATCGTTGTTATGCATATTTTATATTCTCTAAATAAAGTACTCTCAGATGTTCCTTGTTCTTACACCCGTAGAACAATTATCACCACTGCTGGTGTCGGAGGCTGAGCCTATGGCACACTTTTGCTGCTTGCCGAACTTAAGCAGTCAACCATAAAATCGGGGATCCGTCACACTCATGTTTGAGCTAAATTGTATATTTGTGTATTCTCAAAATATAAATTGCGTTCTTTTGATCAACTACTCGATAGATAGATACTATTGTTGGGCGTGCATAGCTTCCATTCACAAAAACATGAGAGATCTCTAAGAGTCTATTGTGGAAGGCGGAAGCCCTTATTTTTTAATACTGTCGTGTCTTACCAGTTGCAGTGGCTTTCAAAGACTAGAACACAATTAGCACTCGAAGTTGTTTAGGTCCTTAGAAACCCAGGTCTTCGGCGTGAAAGCTCGTTGCGCTTTCCACCACACCACTGAGACGCTCAAACATCAACTAGTATTATCTCTTAATCTTAAATTGTTCAAATCGAAATAAAAACACACTCGTTTAAAATCTTTTTTGTTCAAAATGTGTTGTGACCTTTACTTTATTTAAGACCCCTATGCGACCACTAAGGTCTTGCATCAATATGCGGCCCGAGTTATCTTTTGGCTCAACCATTCCTGAATTTTTATTTTATATTTTACTTTTAAGTGTGCTATTCCTATTCGAAACTCTCTTGCATTATTTTTTTCGAATATTTTTATTTTATTTTTTCCTTTTCAGTGCACTTTTTGTTTTTTTTTAGATTTTATTTTCAGGATTTCTTAACCCTTTTTATTTAATTTTTGTTTTTTTTTTTTGTTTTTTTTAATTTTGTTTTTAATTCTTTTATTTTTCTTTTATTTTTTTTTTTTCCGTGCGCTTTTTGTTTCTTTTTTTTTAAAGATTTTATTTTCAGGGTTTTTAACGCTTTTTATTTAATTTTTGTTTTTTGTTTTTTTTTTGATTTTTTTTAAATTTTTTTTTAATTGTTTTATTTTATTTTTTCCTTTTCAGTGCACTTTTTGTTTTTTTTTTGTTCTTTAGAGATTATATTTTCAGGGTTTCTTAACCCTTTTTATTTAATATTTGTTTATTTTTGTTTTTTGTTTTTTTCAATTTTTTTTTTAATTTTTTTTTTCAGTTAACACAAAAAAAAAATTTTAAATGGATATGTGTATATTTAGTGTCATATTTGACATTTGAAAGGTTTTTGCACTATTCAATATAGCCGCCGGTCCAAAATGGCGGCAATTATAGTCTTAGAACCTTTCTTGGCCCGAGACCTTTCCAACGGTATATCATATGTGGTTTCTGCGGTGGAAAATTAATGTCATATTTGACATTTAAAAGATTTTTGCAAAATTCAATATAGCGACCAGTCCAAAATGGCGGCGATTATAGTCTAAGAACCTTGTTTGGCCCGAGACCTTTCCAACGGTATATCATATGTAGGGTCTGCGGAGAAAAATTAATGTCATATTTGACATTTAGAAGAATTTTGCAAAATTCAATATGGCGGCCGGTACAAAATGGCAGCGACTATAATCTAAGAACCTTCCTTGGCCCGAGACCTTTCCAACGATATATCATATGTGGGGTCTGCGGTGGAAAATTAATGTCATATTTGACATTTAAAAGATTTTTGCAAAATTCAATATGGCGGCCGGTCCAAAATAGCAGCGATTATAGTCTTAGAACCTTCCTTGGGCCAAGACCTTTCCAACGATATATCATATGTAAGGTCTGCGGTGGAAAATTAATGTCATATTTGACATTTGAAGGGTTTTTGCAAATTTCAATATGGCGGTCGGTCCAAAATGGCGGCGATTATAGTGTAAGCACCTTCCTTGGTCCAAGACCTTTCCAACGATGTATCATATGTGGGGTCTGCGTTGGATCATATGGGCTATACGCGAGGACAAAAAAGCGTTACAAACCCTATATATATATATATATCTGGAAGGACTGAATAGAAATAAAAGATTTTAAAAAAGGGTTAAGAAACCCTGAAAATAAAATCTTTTAAAAAAACAACAAAAAAAACAAAAAGCGCACTGAAAAGGAAAAAATAAAATAAAAATTAAAAAATTAAAAAAAAAATTAAAAAAAAACAAAAAACAAAAATTAAATAAAAAGGGTTAAGAAACCCTGAAAATAAAATCTTTTAAAATAAACAAAAAAAAAACAAAAGCGCACTGAAAAGGAAAAAATAAAATAAAAATATTCGAAAAAAATAATGCAAGATAGTTTCGAATAGGAATAGCACACTTAAAAGTAAAAAATAGAATAAAAATTCAGGAATGGTTGAGCCAAAAGATAACTCGGGCTGCATATTGATGCAAGACCTTAGTGGTCACATAGGGGTCTTAAATAAAGTAAAGGTCACAACACATTTTGAACAAAAAAGATTTTAAACGAGTGTGTTACACATAAAAAAAATGCTCCCTTAGTGTCATATTTGACATTTGAAAGGTTTTTGCACTATACAGTATGGCCGCCGGTCCAAAATGGCGGCAATTATAGTCTAAGAACCTTTTTTGGCCTGAGACCTTTCCAACGATATATCATATGTGGTTTCTGCGGTTGAAAATTAATGTCATATTTGACATTTAAAAGATTTTTGCAAAATTCACTATGGCGGCCAGTCCAAAATGGCGGCGATTATAGTCTAAGAACCTTGTTTGGCCCGAGACCTTTCCAACGATATATCATATGTAGGGTCTGCGGTGGAAAATTAATGTCATATTTGACATTTGAACGGTTTTTGCAAAATTCAATATGGCGGCTGGTCCAAAATGGCGGCGATTATAGTGTAAAAACCTTCCTTGGTCCAAGACCTCTCCAACCAAAATGGCGGCGATTATAGTGTAAAAACCTTCCTTGGTCCAAGACCTCTCCAACGATGTATCATATGAGGGGTCTACGATGGATCATATGGGCTATACGCGAGGATAAAAAAGCGTTACAAACCCATATATATATGTATATGTATACATATATCTGGAAGGACTGAATAGAAATAAAAGATTTTAAAAACTACACAATAAAAATAAGAAAACACAAGGTCGGAATGTTTTAAAGAAAATATAAATGAAAATAGAGAAACTAAACAAACGGTCAATCACCTAAACAAAGGGAAATAATTTTTAGGAAGTAATTAAACAGTTATAATATTTTAGAATTTTTTTTGCAAATTGATGAACTTAATTTGATAAAGCTACTTTTACAGTTTTGATGAACCGAACGGTTGAACTAGAGGATGTTATCAGTAACGTGATTGATAACCAAACCAGAAAATCAGAGACGTCTGAAACTGGGGGTTGATCAACACAATTTGATAACATCAATTCGACATTCTCTAGGAGACTCGAAAATCTCCATTAAAGGAAATTATGTAAACTTAAATAGCTCCTATTTCGACATACAAAATTAACCAAAAAGTTTACAAATCGATTTAATAATGTGATCAAGCTCACGTAAGATATTTTTAGCTATATGACTAGTTTTGTGGAACCGACAGTTGAAACAGAGAAGGAAAATTTTCATGACAATATGTTAATGCCTAATCAAGTTTTTCCAAAACTGGAGGTTTTGTTAACATAAATAGACAGAAAAAACTATTTCGACATACAGAACTAACTAAAAGTTATACAAATTAGTTTTTTTTATAAGAATACTTATCAGATTTTTGGGACAGGCATTAGTGTCAATTCACAGCGAAGTGAATACAAAAGACTAAAAAACATACAAAAATTATCTCTAGCAAATTTAAAAATGTTCCATCTATTCTCAAATAATTTTTTTTAAAGATTTATAACCAAATTTAAATAAAATAAATTTTTTTCGTTAAATAATTTCATTATTAATAAAAATAAAATATAAATAAATAAAATATAAATGAATAAAACAATAATATACCACGCACAAAAAAGGGAAGGCAAAAATTGCATTAAATATAAATAACAAAAATAAAATATATAAATAATTAAAATGATAATAATTTCCCGCATAGACGGACGACATAATTTAAAAAGAAAATAAATAACAAAAACTAATAATAAATATAAATAATAAAAATAAAATATATAAATAATTAAAATGATAATAATTTCCTGCATAGACGGACGGCAGAATTTAAAGAAAAAAAAATCAAATAAATAACGAAAAATAATAATAAGATTAAATTCAATAAATTAATAATAATAATATTAAAATTCAACAAAATTTTAAAGGCATAACAATGGCAAAAACTGACACAATCCCGACAATCTTCATAATTTTATAATCACCGTACAACTAACGTACCACAAACCTTATACGATAAATATAAACGAAATTATTTCATTACCCTAGTTAAACGACTAATGTCAAGGCATGCAAATGACAAAACAAATACAATAAATTTAAACGAAAGACTTACTGAAGACATTCCCACAATCGAAGACAATCCCACGTATACAGAAACTACAATCTCAACAGAGCCAACGATATCGGCAAAACCGAGACGCGTTAATAAAATCGTGAATAGCGATTCAATATAATTTAAATATATTACCATTTATAAATCAATTTTTTTTTAATAAATAAATTTTCTGTTTTTCAAATGATAATAAAAAACAACATTTCTCTTTTTAATAAAAATCAAAAAAAAATATTGCGACGCTGATGCATAGGCTGACTTCACCACAGCTCTGGAAACATAGTGTTCTGGATATGTAATGAGCTAATATCCATAAAATACTTTAATTAAAAGCTAACCAATATTATGGACTTCGTAGTTCTAATTCATATAGTAGGCCAGCTGTCAAACTGAACGGCTGTTTATTTTTTCGTTCAGGAATTTTTTTCAAAAAACTAATAATAATTAAATTCGTTGATATTTTTTTAATAAAGAAAACTTCTTTTTTATTATACTAATTAACACTGTTTATCTTTTTTTCATTTTAGGTAAGGATAATACACAATTTGGATTTAATTCAAGATCAAAATTAAACGAAATTTATAGATCCAAATATTCAGGAGGAATGAGGATAATATAAAGATAAGTTTTTAAATATATTTAGAAACATTGTTATCGTCTAGTAGATTATTGTTAATCTAGTATATATAGTTATTTTACATAGTGTGTTATTAAATTGGAATTGTTTAGTACGTTTACACTAATCAATTTAATAATCAAATCAAAATATTTGTGGGCGGTAAGGTGCAACAATTTTTTATTGTTGAATTACATACTTACTGTAGTACCTTTAACGAGTAAGAGTTTTCACGTTCTCCTTTTAATCTTATTTCGTTTTTTTTTTCGGTTTGGTTTAATCTGTTTGCTTCAAACTTTTTTGTCGTTGAACCATAAATTAATTATCTATTGTTTGAATTGGCAATTTTGACAGTTAAACTTAGACATAGTTTCAAGCTGTTAGAATTGTCAAATTAGATATCAATTTTGATCTTTTGTTTGGTTTTTGTTGGAATTTATTTTGAGGATTGTTTTCAAATTTATATTATTTCAATTTCAATTGTAATTTCACAGTTCAATAGCGATTTTAGAGTTTGAATTGTCGATTTGGCAGCCGGAGATTCAAGTTTTGGGCTGTTAATTTGTCAGTTTAGATTTTGTTTTTATTTTGAATGCAATTATGGTTTTTCTTTCCTCTCTACTCAAGTAAAATTTTATTATTTATCTATTTCATTATTTCATAATTTTAATTGTCGATTTTAACAGTGAACCTAGACTTAGATTCAGGTTGTCCAGCTGTTGAAGTAGTCAATTTCAATTTCAATTTCAATTTGAGTTTGTTCAATTTCAATTTGAGTTTGTTTGTTTTCGCATTACTGTGGTTTTCGTATGTATGTTTTTCATTGATATTTCTCTATGAATTAAAATGGCAAAATTATCTATCAGCTATGCGAACATAAGAGGATTGAATATAAACCTTAATTCAGTCCATCTTTTTCTTGAAACTATGAAACCTGATATTTTGTTTTTAACGGAAACGATTATCAGTGCGCGTGCTGTGACCTTAGATAAAAACAGATACCTTTGTCCCAACTATGAACTTGAATCCTCTTTCTACATTAAGCATGGAGTTTGTGCTTATATTAGGGATACTATACCATATGTGAGATTAAATAAATTTGAATTAAATGCAAAATTTCACAATATGGTGTCACTAAAAATTAGTTGCCCAAGTCAAACGCTGTTTGTCTTTGGACTTTACCGTTCACCTAATTCACCTGAGAACTCTAATTTATTTCATGACTTATCTGAGAAGATAGATAGGTTGGTTGAGTATCCTAATGCAAAGTTTATAGTTCTTGGAGATTTTAATGTCCACAATAAAGAATGGCTTACATACAGCTCTAAAACTGACGAGGTTGGTAGACAGGCTGAGTTGTTTGCTCTTTATCACAATTTTACTCAAATAATAGACCTGCCAACCAGAGTTCCTGACATTCCTGGTCAAAGTAGTAATTTACTTGATTTATTTTTGACAAACGATCCATATCTGGTTCAATTTAAAATATCAGAATCATTGGGTAATCATAATTTGATCTCCACACAACTAAATATACAAATTCCAAAACAATTTAAAGCGAATCCTCGTAATGTTTGGGATTACAAAGCTGCGGATTGGCAAGGACTAAAAAGTTTTTTTAGATGTTTTCCTTGGAAACGCTATTGCCTTACCGGCCAAGACCCAGACATAGCTGCATCAAATTTTTCTGAAACTGTAATTGATGGTATGCACAGATTTATTCCTAATAAATTGATCATTCCGAAAACTGATCTATGGTTTTCTAGTAAATGCAAAAAAGCTATAAAAGTTAAAAAAAGGCTTTTCGAAAGTTTAATCAAAACAAAACCGATGAAAACCTTAGACAGTACCGTAAAGAGAGAAATTTATGTCGTAAGTTAATAGATGAAGAAAAACATCTATTTAATAGGAAAAAAGCATCTAAATTCGCAGAACATCCGACTGGTTCACGCAATTTCTATAAAGCCGCAAAGGCTGTCCAAAGCAACTTTTGTAAATCTTCCCTACCGCCTCTTGTTAATAGAGATGTCCCTATCATTGATCCAAAAGAGAAAGCTAATTTGCTTGGGCATTATTTCTCTTTAAATTCTACTTTAAAAGAACCTAATTTCCAACCTAAACCTATTTCTAAAGTTTCTTATAAAATGAGGCGGATAATTTTTCGGAAAAACATTGTTCGAAAAATGCTTTTAAAAATCAATACTAACAAGGCAACAGGCCCTGATTTTATTCCTCCGATTATACTTAAAACATTTGCTAGGGAGCTAGCACCAATCCTCACAAAAATCTTCTATTTGTCATATAAGAAAGGAATTTTTCCTGAAATTTGGAAAATGGCTAGTGTACAGCCAGTTTCAAAAAAGGGCAGTAAGACTGATCCTACGAATTACAGACCCATTTCAATTTTATCGGTAGTTGCTAAAATTTTTGAGAAATATGTCAATTTTAATTTAATGAGCTTCTTAGAATCTTCCAAATTAATTAATGAGAGACAATATGGATTTCGAAAAGGAAGAGCGATGGGAGATTTGCTGTCTTTTGTCACTCATATCTGGAACAAGTCGCTTGAAAACTTTGGAGAAACATTCGGTGTTGCTCTTGATATTTCCAAGGCATTTGACAAAGTTTGGCATCACAACCTTATATGCAAATTGAGATCCTATGGTTTAGACGAGCAGCTTATATCTTGGACACAGAGCTTTATATCTGATCGAAAATTTCGGGTCAATGTTGACGGTGTATCATCGAATACTTTTTCAACTAATGCAGGAGTTCCTCAGGGTTCCGCTTTGTCACCAACTCTTTTTCTTATCTATATTAATGATTTGTTGGACTCAACGGTTCATCCTATACATAGTTTTGCTGATGATAGCACGCTTCATGCGTCTCATCAAGCACCTAAACTATATACACCCTTAGCGCTTAGTGAGTGTAGGTCAAAATTGATAGATTCCCTTAACACTGATCTTAAAACAATTATGGATTGGGGTATTGCTAACAGTGTTGAATTCATTACAAGCAAAACTCAGGTTTGTCATTTTTCTAGGATAACGACACCCAATCCTTTTCCATTAATGTTTGGCCCCAAAACTCTTTTAGAGAATGAGTCTGTCAGACTTCTAGGAGTTGAGATTGAAAATAATATGAAGTGGAATTCTCATATTTTTAATCTGGCTAAGAATGCTGTTCAAAAGTTAGGATTTTTGGGGCGATGTCGTAAGTTTTTCGATAGCGAACAACTTCTTTTAGTTTATAAATCTTTTATACGTCCCTGCATGGAATACTGTTCTCACATATGGGGTGGAGCTTACTTGAGTAGTCTCAACTGCCTTGATTCTGTACAGCGTAGAGCTATTAAACTCATTGGTAACCCAAGTCTTACTAACGGTCTTGATTCCTTGCAGCACAGAAGAAATGTTGCTGATTTGACTATATTTTATAAATATATTATGGATGAACGAGCTTCTGAAGAGATCAAATCGATTTTACCTAAATCATCAAACCTTTCGCGTCACACCAGAGCAAACGTAGCAGCGCATCCCTTTACCGTTCAAATAATTAGGTGTAGAACTGTAGCCTTCCAACGTGACTTTTTCAACAGAGTCTCTCATCTTTGGAATGCCTTACCTTCCTGGGTTTTCCCTGATGAATTTAATCCTCAAGGCTTTAAAGTTAACGTTCATAAATTTCTCAGAGAATCTTAATTTGAATTCCATTCTTATCCCTAGTTG
This sequence comes from Diogma glabrata, assembly GCA_963693315.1. Classification (NCBI taxonomy): domain Eukaryota; kingdom Metazoa; phylum Arthropoda; class Insecta; order Diptera; family Cylindrotomidae; genus Diogma; species Diogma glabrata. Next base: position 42,948 of record CAVNZG010000282.1, read on the forward strand.
GCATGGTATCTTCGGATATTCAGAGACGTTAATTTATAATTTATTATAATTAACACTAAACATGCCTAACTTTGGATAAAAAAAAAAAAAAATAAAAATATTAAAGCAGGCAGTAGTAAACATAAATTCTGTTGTACGAGAAAAAGTAAAAAAAATTTTATCAGAAGTGACAAAGCGGAAGCTAGGATGCAGAACTGTTGTAAACCGTACTAAATGTGTATGTACCAAATTTCATCCAACTCGATTATCAGGTACAGAAACTATTGAGCTTCCAAAATAACAGGTGCTTGGAGGACCCCTTACCACTTTGTTCACTATCACTAAAAAAAACTAATCAGTTCCTTGCCATACATATTTGCATCTTTTTGCAAAGTGTAATCAAAATTACTTAACGAACGAATGTGCTTCCAACAAACATTGAAACAATAAACAGGTGTTCGGGAGGACCCCACCACTTATCCCAATATTGTCTAAAAACTAGTCAATTCTTTGTCAATAAAGTCTTTATCTTTTTTCAAAGTGCCATTAAAATTGATTAATGAATGAAATCTGTATGCTCCCAACAAACTTTAAAAACAAAGTGTGAAAAGTCAGCAGTTGTATGGTAGACCCCCCGCCACTTTGATCAATGTGTCCCAAAAGATGATAATTATCTTTTTACACTAATTGGAACCCTATTCCATAAGTTTCATCATAATCACTTCATTATTGTAGGCTGTAGTGTGCATAAAGACACTGACAAAACTTTAAAAAAGTACAAAAAAATTTTTTTTACCGGAAGTAAAAAATCGGAAGTTGGGATGCAGAACTATTTTAAACCGTACTACATACTCATGTACCAAGTTTCATCAGATTCGCTTATCAGGTACAGAAGCTATTGAGCTTTAAAAAAAACAGGTGCTCCAGGGACCCCCCACCACTTTGTTCACTATCGCTCAAAAACTAATCAGTTCTTTGCCATACATGTTTGCATCTTTTTCCAAAGTGTCAACAAAATTCGTTCACGAACGAATGCTGTGTGCATCCATTTTGAAATGAATCCAGATCTTCCATTTTAAAGTGAACCTGTATCATTTGCCAAAGTTTCATCAAGATCCTATGCAGAAAACTCACCCACCCACCCATCCACCCACCCACCCACCCACACACAGACGTACACCAAAATTTTTTTTGGCTATTTAGATAGAGGATGGTCCAAAACAAAAGATAAAATAAAATTTGGGGCATGTAAGATTTTTTTTTTTCACGATAGATTGCATTACTTCACACAATTTAAAATTGTGGTGAAGTAAAAAACGTATGTAATCCAATACAATTCAGCAAAATATAATAATATTAAGAAAAAATCAAACTATTAAAATTGATAAATTTTAGCATAGAAATAAGGAAAAAATAATATAAAATAAAGAAAAACTTATAGAATAAGAAAAAGAACACAAACTGATCAAACTAAAAAACACAAAAAGCACTATAAAAGCACACTATTTCAAATTATATAACAATCTATAAAAAATGAAAAACTTCATTTTTCATTTTTTATAATTGCAACGAGGGGAGAGATGTAGTATTCCTAAACAGGAATATACATGAACCTCGATAATGAATTTCAAAAACTACACAAAGTGTAGGAGGGATCGATTTTGATCGATTATGATCAATGTTGATCTACGGGTCTGACTACCCTGCGTACTCCAGTCCCTGCCATTGACATATGAGTTAGCGTGAGATATCACATACCACTGGCAATGGCAGGAGATGTCATTAGCCAAGATGATATCTTAGGGTGCTGGCGGACGAACTTTAATTAGTCAACGGCAGCACTTCCAGTCTTAGCTGGGCAGCGTTCCGTAGCGGTACCGCTCATTAGCTCTTCCGAGGAATCGAACCAACACGTAGTTATGTGTGGGCTCTGTGCCTCGATTGAAGTGGTGGGCGGTGCGTCTGGGGTGCGCTGCATCAGCTGGATTATTGGCATTTAGTTTTGTTTTGTTTTCTGCAAATTTCTCACAATTTGTTTTTCACTTATTATTTTGTTATTATTTCTTCATCTTATCATGAAATATTGGCATATGTCATATTTTATAGTATGATAGGATTTTTTACTTAGTTATGCATTTTAAAATAAAACACAAAAAAATAAAATAAACATTTTGATATATATATGGCAGTACAACCGAAAAAAAATAAGTCTGCAAGTGGTAAAGCAAATTTGCGCAATCCACCCGCCCATAAAGCGGCATGTCCACGGAATTTGCAGGGACAAAACATATATGAATCAATAAAAAATTTTAAAATACATGTTCAAAACATCTGCGGATTGAACGCTAACCATGACCACGTGCAACATCATCTTGAGCACGACAAACCGAACATTCTATTCCTTACAGAAACACAAGTTTCTGAAAATTTTCTCTTTATAGAATCGCTTAATTCCAAATATAGGCTCGAATCAGCTTTCAAACTCCATCAGGGCGTATGCGCATTCATTCATGAGAGTGTTGCGTACACGCGCTTTCCAAATTTTGAACTACACGGTGACGGCTTCAATACAATGGTTTTAAAGATTTGTCTTCCAGAAATGACTTTTTTTACAATAGCTTTATACCGGTCCCCCAACAAACGTAACCCAAACTTTTTTAATATACTGACAAAAATTATGGACGAGATTAGAGCAAAGTCCCCTAATTGTGAAGTTATCGTTACCGGTGACTTCAACGTCCACAACAAATCATGGTTGGAATTCTCCAAATCGACCGACGATGTTGACAATAGTGGAAAACTGGCAGAAATTTTTGCCGCGTCGCAGGGCCTATTCCAAATTGTAAAAAGCCCGACTTTCACTCCCCGTAATGGCGGTGATAATAGTTTTCTACTAGATCTCTATCTTACCACAATGCCAGATATTACGAGTGTCGATGTTGCGAAAGGTAGTATTGGAAATTCTGATCATTATTTAATCTCATCAGTTATCAAAACTGATTTACTTAAAACTACAGCTCCCAAACCCCGTAAAATATTTCACTACTCAAAAATGGATAAGAGTGGTCTTCAAAATTTTTTCCATGGTTTCCCTTTCGACCGTCATTGTTTTTACACTGACAATGTAAATGTTTCTGCTCAAAACTTTACAGAAACCATCCAATTTGCTATAAATAAATTTGTCCCTTTCTCCATAGTAAAACCCAAACAAAAATACTTGTATTCGAAAGCTGCCAAAACGGCACTTAGAAACAAACGTAGATCATTTAATATTTGGATTCATAACAAAACTCCCACTAATCGATCCCAATATCTAAAGGCCAACAAAATATCTAATCAGATTATCTCAAACGAAAAGTCCGAAATTGACAGAGCGAAAGCCTCAAAACTTACGTCTATGTCTGTTTCTGACAAGAGTTTCTACAGTGCCATTAATTCTTTAAATTCTGGTACAAAATTTTCTATTCCCCCTATTATTGATGGTGATTTAATCGTCAATGATCCCGCAAGAAAAGCTAACTTGTTCGCTGAACGCTTTGCTCTGAACTCCACTGTTTTGGAAACTCCTAAAGAAATACCCCAAATCCAGTCTTCAGGAGTTAATATGAATGAACTTCACTTCAAACCCAAAATAGTCGCTAAACTTTTAAAGGGGTTAAACATCAACAAAGCATCAGGAATGGACAATATTCCACCCATTATTTTAAAAACCTTTTCCAAAGAACTTGCACCAACTTTAACTAAAATATTCTACCAATCCTACAAATCTGGTATATTTCCCACGTGCTGGAAGTTGGCAAATGTCCAGCCCGTCCCCAAAAAGGGACCAAAATCCGATATCTCAAATTATAGGCCAATAGCTTTACTATCGGTCCTATCCAAAGTCTATGAGCATTATATTAATACACATATTTCAAAATTTCTGGAAGAAAATCATTTAATATCCGACAGCCAATACGGTTTTCGAAACAAAAGATCAACTACCGATCTATTAAACTATGTAGCGCATTGTTGGAACAGCATACTTGATAAAGGTGGTGAAACATACGTTATCGCTTTAGACATCTCCAAGGCATTCGATCGAGTCTGGCATGCCAACTTAATCAACAAGCTCGTTGCGTACGGTTTTCATCCCAATGTTGTGAAGCTGATTCAAAATTTTCTATCCGACCGATACATTTCGGTAACCTTAGACGGATATTCTTCTGAGTCTAAACTAATTAACGCTGGTGTACCCCAAGGCTCAGTATTGTCCCCAACCCTATTTTTGATTTATATCAACGAATTGTTGAAAATCACCAGCAACCCAATAAATAGTTTTGCAGATGATAGTACTCTGCACAAGTCGTTCGAGCCCCTTCCTTCAAAAGGTAAAATGCACGAACGAATTAATCCTGCCCGGAGAGACGCTGCCATAAACGTGAACAAAGACCTGAATAAAGTCGCCGACTGGGGTGACCAAAACCTTGTCAATTTCAACTCCACCAAAACACAGCTGTTGATTGTTTCCAGATTAAAGACCGAGTTCCCCAAAGATATTTTATTTAGTATGTGTGATGAACCAATAGGTGAATGTAAAAACATTCGTTTATTGGGTGTCACAGTTTCAAATGACCTACTCTGGAACGATCATGTAATGGCGATGGCAAAAAGCGCGTCTAAAAAACTCGGCCTCCTAAATAGATGCAAAAAATTTTTCACTCCATACCAATTGCTCCATGTTTATAAGTCCTATATTCGTCCCTGTATGGAGTACTGCTGTCAAGTTTGGGGTGCTGCCTCTGTTTCCATCTTGGCCCTCTTGGACTCTGTTCAAAAGCGAGCTATACGAATTGTAGGTGATCGAACTTTGACATCACAACTTGATTCCCTACAACATCGTCGCACTGTTGCTGACCTCGTTGTTTTTTACAAATATCGTCATCAGCAGTGCTCAGATGAAATCAGCGGCATCATGCCTCAAACTTATTCTTACCCCCGTTCCACTCGGCAATCGGCTGCCGCAACCAGTGAAACGGTAAAGATCCCGCGCTGTCATACTGGCAGATCGCAGAGAGACTTCTTTGTCCGAACTGCGTACAAATGGAATAGTTTGCCGGAACACTTAGTCTCAGGTGGCTTCAACCCACAGATGTTTAAAAAAAGCGTTAATCTACACCTCAGAACGCCAGTTGTTGTGGGACCCAGGTCTAGACCTAGGTCTTAAAAGGTATTTATGTGTTGTTGTGACACATATTCTAAACCCTATTACACAACACATTTTATTAAAAAAAAAAAAAAAATATAATTAAAACAAATAAAAATATTAGAACCAAATTCATTATGATTAAAACCCATATCTAACCCAAAACCCTATTTCATCATAAGATGTAACAAACATTCCCAAACCAACATGTTAAACCATGTTTCAATTAATATAAATATTAATTCAATTATCCCACAGTTTTTCTATTCACCAAAAATCCATTCTCAGCTATTTTGCTATTAATTTTAAATACAAAAGGCAACAATGTCTAAAACTACAGACATTGAAAATTATGTAAACATTTTTCCCTAAAACTAATTTCATAATCGTATGAAATTAATAAACAAATTCTCGAACATAATTCAAAAAGCCTAAGCTAAGCATTTTCACCAATCACCATGTTAAAACATGTTCTAATAAATATTCAAATATCTAATAATTTTTCCGTTCACATCAAAATTCCATTCCCAGCTATTTTTTTTTCATAAAACCAAATTGAAATCTAAATAATCTAAACATATAATATTAACTAAAAACCAATTAGTTAAAAAACAACAACAATTAAATTCGACTAACGGAAATTACGAATCTAATAAAGTATACAAAAAATATATATAAAATTTTAGTTAAAAATATTAAAATGCTGAGTAGTTTTTTCACAATTCATATTCATTCATTAAATAGAAAAAACGTACTATTTCATGATTGGTCAATAATTCATTCACAATTTTCTATAAATAAAATAGAAAATTGAATGAGTTAGTTAGTGAGTAATAATTAAAACGTAGTAGAAAGCAGTATTCAAAAAATATACAGTTAGTCACAACGAGTGACTAACTTTTAAGCGAACCTTAACGGTCGTAATGGCCGGACTCTGAACCGTCAGAGTCCGGACCAAATTAGTCTGAAGTCCGGAGTTCGAGGTTTAAACTTACGTAGTAGAAAGTCCGTATAAACGCGAGTAAAAGTGCATTTAGTGATAACTAAATTAAAAAATCAATTCTGTTCAAAAAATCATTGTGTTCAAATTTTCCAAAATAAAAATTATTTCTCAAAATAAAATAAAAAATCAATTTTGTTCAAAAAATCATTGTATTCAAATTTTCCAAAAGAAAAATTATTTCTCAAAATAAAATAAAAAATCAATTTTGTTCAAAAAATCATTGTGTTCAAATTTTCCAAAAGAAAAATTATTTCTCAAAATAAAATAAAAAATCAATTTTGTTCAAAAAATCATTGTGTTCAAATTTTCCAAAAGAAAAATTATTTCTCAAAATAAAATAAAAAATCAATTTTGTTCAAAAAATCATTGTGTTCAAATTTTCCAAAAGAAAAATTATTTCTCAAAATAAAATAAAAAATCAATTTTGTTCAGAAAATCATTGTGTTCAAATTTTCCAAGAGAAAAATTATTTTTCTATGCGAAAAGTAAACTCACTAGTATAAAAAAATAACAAATTATAGTTGCTATGGTTTTTCATATAATTTTATAGTAAATATCGATTATATATTACTATCATAGAAAAAATTGCATTTCCTACGCGAAATAAAAACGTTTTTCGTTCGTAAACATGTCTCACTCGACGCTAGCGCGTCTCGTGAACAAATTTTTACTCACGAAAAAAACAATGTTTTCATCTCTTGTAGGAAAATATACTATTAATAAATAAAAATCAATTCTGTTCAAAAAATCATTGTGTTCAAATAAATAATTTTCCACAGAAAAATTATTTCTCAAAATAAATTAAAAATCAATTCTGTTCAGAAAATCATTGTGTTCAAAAATTTCCAAAGAAAAATTATTACTCAAAATAAATAAAAAATCAATTCTGTTCAAAAAATCATTGTGTTCAAATAAATAATTTTCCAAATAACAATTATTTCTCAGAGTGAATCGAATCAAAGATATATCTTAATCCGAAAACGATTGTATTTAAAAATCAGATGTTAAATACAAAACTTGTGAATTAGAAAGAAGAAGGTGATTGTTATTTCTCGCCACATTTATATGAGAAACAACAACAACGGGGGATAATACCAGGTAAGAGGTAATTATAAGAATTCCCAGGTAGTTTTCAACACATAACATCCACGCTTGGCGTTACCCAACACCCCACAATTGGCGTAGCCGGTAGCTCTAAACCATTAGAGGTGCCGTAATACATCCCACACTTCAGGCTATACTATCTTTCTTACGTTATTTTTTTTTTTTTTTCATGTTCAACAAAAAACATTGATCAAAGCAAACTACCGTTTAAAACGATAATTAAATAAAAAGCAAAAATTAAGCGTATTCAACAACTTCATAATTGTCATGATGGATGATTAATGTATTAATGCATAAAGGATAAACAGCCATACATACTTTTAATTTTATATACATATATTCAATATTTATTTAGCATGATGACTCAAATGCAAATTGCAAAGGAAAGTAGCAATATAACTTTAAAAAACTGCGTCACAGATCAATTTTTTAAAATTCGTATAAAGAAATTTTTATTATTTTTATGTTTTACTGATTTATTATAAGTCGTTTAGACCTAAGTTACCGAAATAATAATGACATTCTTAATTCCCAAGGGAATTATAAGAGGGAGTTATGGATTCATAATAGACCTAGTTTTCATTATAAATTTTTGTTTTGTTTATTTATAAACAACATTATTTAGATAAAGCCATAGCAACGAATAACAATACCCCAGCAATACAATTTGAAATGAAAAACAACTAACTTGATCAATTAAAACGAAAAATCATGCTATCAAAATACTTGATAAAAATAAATGTTTTAGTTTAATAAATGTATTAGGTAGTAAAACATAAAATTATTTATGTATCACGTGAATTATTAGATGTCAATTACCTTGTGAAACTTACTAACCCTCGGGCCGGAGGCCCTCGGGTAGTAAACGTTTCCCTCGGTAATTAACATCCTTATAATTCCCTTGATACCTAAATAACTATTATGAATTCATATATAAAAAAAAATAATTTTAATGGTATTTAATAAAAATTAAATACAAACAATAAAAAAATATGTACCATACTAGGAGTTGAACTCACAACCTACAGCACATCAGTCGAGCACGATATCCACAACGCAATTTGAAACGTTAAGAAATGATAGATTGATAAACTGATAAATGATAAAAATGCTGACGAATCAGTTTAATTTACTACCTACGGAATCTGTGTGTGGTGCGCCAAAAGATGTTTTCACTTCAAAAAGAAATTTGCGTCCATCAACGTCTTAAAAAGCATTATGTTGTAGAACCTAGGTCTTAAAAGGTTTTTATGTTTTGTTGTGGCACATATTGTAATTCCAAATATGTCACATATTTTGAAATTGCACAAACGTTTTTGAAATTCGGTGAAAAAGATGATGAGCAATGTCATTGAAGCTACAATTTTGAATGGAAAATTCGAAGAGGAAGATGTAGTGTTGCCACGACAGACAGGTCGCACATTTCAATAATACCAACAGAATCAAACGTTTAGTTTCCAGTGCCACTTGCTTTTGCAATTACCATCACCAAAGCACACGGACAGTTACTGTAAGTATGTGGACTAGATTTGGAGAATCCGTTCTTCTCACATGGACAACTGTATGTGGCTGGCGCGTTAGGAAAACCTTCTGATTTATTCGTGTACGCACCAGACGGAAAAACAAAAAATAAAGTGTACCCACCAGTACTCGAATAAATAAATATAATTAAAACGACATTTTGAAATTTGTTCCATATTAAAATAAATAAGTTGCAATAGAAATGGCACAATGTAAATTGAATGTTATCTTTACGATTTTTTTCGAATTTTTTTTCTTATGAGATAGCGGCAATACGCGACGGGCATAATATTAAATAAACAATACTTTTACACTATTTGGTGTAAAAAACAAAGTTTTGAGAGATTTTGTGAGTGATCAAGATCAAAGTAATTATTGTAATTCACTAGATGATTGACATCAATTTTCATTTTCTCTCAGAAAAACTTCTTTAGAACAGTTTTTGTGTGTCTCGTGTCGGTTACATATACAATGCATGAGCACTGTGAACATTTGTGAATCTATGTTTGTTCTGCATAATGTTCTATAAGGAGATGAGTGATGACACACATCTACTAATTCAACAAGTCATTTAAAATTTTATATAGCTTGCTCGAAAACTAGAAAGTTTTTCATATATCCGAACTGATGAGCTAAAGTATTGATTATTTTTCATTCATATTTTTAAAAACAAAAATTAAAAATTAAGCTATCATTTCTCATTACCACTTTTTGAAATCATTGCTACCACGTCAAATGTCTGTGCACAAACTTTATTTATAAGCGTAGCAAAGCACACCGGGTCCTGCTAGTTTATTATAAAATGCAAAAGATATAAAAAAGCGTCCGTAAAGCATAAAGTTAATATGAAAATAAATTTTTTTATTTTTAAATTTTGTATCAAATGTTTATTTCGAATTTTATTATTATAAATTTTGATTTTAAAATCAGTTTGTTACTTTTAAAGAATTGATTGATTTATAAAATTGATTATAAAACCAAAATTAATATCAAATCAAGCGTCAAAGAATACGTAATTTCTTACCGACTTTAAATCAAAATTTTGTATAGTGTCTTAAGTTACGGTTAAGTTAAAGTTAACGTTAACTCTCCAATTTCATGTCAAATTTTTTTTATTGACAGTGTGATATAGTGTGATAGTGTGATATACGCCTCATAAATTTGGGTTAGCCAATAGATGGTGCCGTATTTGTATTTAAAAAGTTGTTTTTAATGTTAAAGTTTTCCAAATACACTACGCTTGCTTTTTCCAATTGTCGTGTATTATTTTGTCATTCGTGCTTGGTGAGAATTATCGTCGCAAAATCAATCAAAAGGCTGTAAAAAAGCCGCGCCATGTTTTTGGTTAGCTTGAAACTATAATTTTAACTATAACAAATTAAATTCTTGTATCTTATTCTTTACAAAAACTTCTCAAATCATTAAGCACTAGTAATAAAATTTCTTAATGGCATTTTGTTTTCTAAACATCTAGCTATATTATATAATTTAAGTAAGACTCTAGAACTACATATCATAATTCTAAAAAGTACCATAGGTGTCTTCCATAAACTTTATTGTCTATGATTGACTGAAAGTTAGATTTAAAAATTTTCAATTTTTACTTTTATATGACCTCAATCTTGAAATCGGCACATTTTTTTTATCTTCTTACCACATAAATATGTATATACGTAAATACAAATATTTTAAGCTTTTCATTTTTCAGTGAGAAAGTCATTGTACAGAATATAGGATAATAAACAATCAAGTCTTACCATAAGGGTTTCGTTTTACTTTTAAAAGTACGGAACTCTTAAAATAATAATAAAATTTTCTCAAACTCTTTTCTTTATTTCTCTTCAGAAGAAATCAAGAATAAAAATTAATAACACAACATTTCAAAGCATACTAAATTACTAACCAATTCTAAAATAAAATGAAACAAAAATTAAAATTTACTACCGATATAACATTTGTTGGATTCGCTCAGATAACAAATTTACATAATATAGATTAAATAGAACTTTTGACCAAACACATGTTTATAGTATATTTAACACATGGCCATACCACGGCTCTTTGAAAGGATAAATGCGGCTCTCGAAAAGAAATGAGAACATTAAATAATATTTAATAATTCATAAAAATTGTTACAAAATTAGAAGTAATAGGTACATATAATTAGAAGTAATACATAATTTATAATTTATTTAATACAATCATATTATTATATTTAGGTCCGTCCTGTCGAAATTACTACTGCAGGAGTTTTTTGCGGCTTTGTTTTAGTTTGATACTACTTTACTTCGCGAATCAAGTTTATAATCCGTTGTTATAACTAATTTTATTATTTAAGGTTATACGTTTAACAAAGTCTAGTGGACTAAAAATGAAATCACCTGTATTTGTCTCAAATTAATGCATCTCAAAATCAAAAGTCTTTCCATTTGGATTTGTTTGTTTTTCTATGATTATCTTTTTCTGCAATTTTTTTATAAACAATATTTTTGATATATTATCTTTAGGCAATTTGCCGACGTTAAATTTAATGTATCCTTTATTATTCCAATTAAAAAATGAATAAGTTCATAATTAAATAGAATTAAAATACACGTGCAAATCCGACATATGCTACCTCAACCGCTTCTACATCTACGACAGTAAGATATTGCCCTAAGGCATAGACCAAAAAAAATGAATAATTGACCATAATAACAAATTTAAAAACATAAGGAAATTGCAAGAAACAAACGGTGATTTCATTGATTTAATGGAGCATATCAATAATTTCCTCAAAAGAAAAGAAAAACACTATCTGGAATTAAAGGATGATGAATGGATAATGACTGTATGTTTTTGACTGATATAATGGAGCATCTGCAATCCCTCAACCTAGCATTACAAGGAAAAGATAAAGTTTTTACTGATATTATTCAAACGATTCTGAGTTTTATGAAAAAAATCCAACTTTTTCAACGAAATTTAACAACAAAAGTGTTCAACCACTTTCCTCGTCTGAAGAATTTACTCTCTAAAATTAATGATAACAAACTGAGTGAATACGACATTAAATTAGCAGAATTATTGAAAGACTTTCATTTGCGATTTAATGATCTGAATAATTTAAATATTTCTCTTAATTTACTTGTAAATCCATTCGAGATTGACATTATTAACGAGGGCTCATCGATTCCTTGTTATCTTTTGAATGACAGTGCCTCAGGAGAAATGGAATTACTAGAGCTATAGGAAGATCACATTCTTAAAATGCATCACAAAGCCAAATGCACCACAATCTCCAAATGAGTTTTGGAAACTAGTGTCTCAGTTAAAGTACCCTAATTTGAAAAAAGCTGCTGCCAGATTACTGTCCATATTCGGTACAGTACAACATATTGTTGTGAATCACTTTTTTCAACAATGAAGTTTATAAAAGCAAACCAACTTACAAATGAGCATTTAACGGAATTATTTCATACTTCGCTAACAAACTATGAACCAGATTTAAGAAAATTCACGGCCAAGTTACAAACAAACATGCCATCTACCAGCAAGCATGTCATGTAACAAAATTTAAATATGTATTTGTATGGATTTTTAACCATAAGTACATATTTGGTTTTCAACAAAATAAATATTTCCAAACAACTGATACTTTTTTATTTTTTATGTTGGCTCTCGTAACGAGAGATTATTGTACTGCGGCTCTACGTGTAGTGAAGCTTGGCCATCTCTGGTATATTTAGTTATACTATTTTAAGTGAAACTTAATTGAAACACTGATTAATAAATACACTTTTATTTATTCACAGGATTCTTTATTTTGTATTTACAATGTGGATTATAAATATCGACTGACTTTAATTTTACATACTTAAAAGATATTATTAAAAATAAGCGGTTCTTTAATTCGTTATACGATATTTGATGTTTATAATTTCCAATACATTGTTAATGGAAATGAATTAATTAACAATGTTTACGAAGAACATCAATAATAGGACTTTACACAGAAAGCATATTCTAAATATTTTCTTTTTTCTCATTTTTTTCATAAATTTATAATTATACCAAATACCAACTTCAATTTAATATTAATAAAACATTTGATGGGTTTACTGGACACATACATATATAGATAATTTTTGAATTTAGTATAAAAAAGTAAATTTTTAAAAATGCAATGGCAATAATAAGCAATAATCGTATGTCGTAATTCTAAAATTCATTACAAAAATTTGACATTTTTTATGATTCACGAATATGTTCAAAAATAATATAAATAAAACCCTACAAATGTATAAAGTTTCCCTTAAAATATCGTGGATTGTATGTAGTCTATTAAATGCCAATGCTACCAACGTGGTATAAAAATTTGTAAAAATATTTGCTTTTTACTAAAATTTTGGGAAGAGAAAATTTTGATTTTAATAACTTTCGTAAATGAGTATACATATGTTTTATTTTGATAAACATTAGTTACATTTGGTTAATTAATATATACTTTCATTCATAATTTTGAAAACAGTTGTACAAAAAGTAGAATTCTTTTCAAAATGAAAAACTTAATCTTTAAAACCTATCCGGTGCACAGTATATATACTAGTAGCGTCTTTCAAAACATGGCGCGCGAGATACTACCGCGTCTCTTGATTTTAATTGTTTTTTTTATATATCGGTTTATGCGCGTAGCTTGCTTTGATCAATGTTTTTTTTTCGTTGAACATAATTTTATGAAATAGAAAAATGAATGTATAATCTGACAAACAATTACATTTATATGACAAAATTATACATATTTAAATTTCTGAAACACCTTATTGACTATTGAGTCCACTCTTAAAAAATAAAATTTCTTTATTATTATTTCTAATTATTTTTCATTTTATACAATTGAATATATATCGGGTTATTTGCAACCCATCATCAACAAACGTTTAAAAGTGGTTAGTAAATAAATTAAATAAATTTGAATTTATGTTGCCTTTGTCGATATTAATTGCGTTTATGTCCTTATGAATGTAAAGGGATTCAACAGCATCTATTGCTGCAATTTATTGCTGTCGTGCACCTCTTTCTTTAACCTCATATTATCTATTGAAAAATTTGAATAATTATTTTATTTTCCAAAACGTGTTTTGCTATTGGGGCTTTATTTGGTTGGTTTGTTTTAATGTATCCAGAATGTTCCTTAAAACGTTTCTTCAAACACCTACGCGTCTGCCCATATAATGTTTTTATAGTTTCCTTGGAAACGCTATTGCCTTACCGGCCAAGACCCAGACATAGCTGCATCAAATTTTTCTGAAACTGTAATTGATGGTATGCACAAATTTATTCCTAATAAATTGATCATTCCGAAAACTGATCTATGGTTTTCTAGTAAATGCAAAAAAGCTATAAAAGTTTAAAAAAAAGGCTTTTCGAAAGTTTAATCAAAACAAAACCGATGAAAACCTTAGACAGTACCGTAAAGAGAGAAATTTATGTCGTAAGTTAATAGATGAAGAAAAACATCTATTTAATAGGAAAAAAGCATCTAAATTCGCAGAACATCCGACTGGTTCACGCAATTTCTATAAAGCCGCAAAGGCTGTCCAAAGCAACTTTTGTAAATCTTCCCTACCGCCTCTTGTTAATAGAGATGTCCCTATCATTGATCCAAAAGAGAAAGCTAATTTGCTTGGGCATTATTTCTCTTTAAATTCTACTTTAAAAGAACCTAATTTCCAACCTAAACCTATTTCTAAAGTTTCTTATAAAATGAGGCGGATAATTTTTCGGAAAAACATTGTTCGAAAAATGCTTTTAAAAATCAATACTAACAAGGCAACAGGCCCTGATTTTATTCCTCCGATTATACTTAAAACATTTGCTAGGGAGCTAGCACCAATCCTCACAAAAATCTTCTATTTGTCATATAAGAAAGGAATTTTTCCTGAAATTTGGAAAATGGCTAGTGTACAGCCAGTTTCAAAAAAGGGCAGTAAGACTGATCCTACGAATTACAGACCCATTTCAATTTTATCGGTAGTTGCTAAAATTTTTGAGAAATATGTCAATTTTAATTTAATGAGCTTCTTAGAGTCTTCCAAATTAATTAATGAGAGACAATATGGATTTCGAAAAGGAAGAGCGATGGGAGATTTGCTGTCTTTTGTCACTCATATCTGGAATAAGTCGCTTGAAAACTTTGGAGAAACATTCGGTGTTGCTCTTGATTTTTCCAAGGCATTTGACAAAGTTTGGCATAACAACCTTATATGCAAATTGAGGTCCTATGGTTTAGACGAGCAGCTTATATCTTGGACACAGAGCTTTATATCTGATCGAAAATTTCGGGTCAATGTTGACGGTGTATCATCGAATACTTTTTCAACTAATGCAGGTGTTCCTCAGGGTTCCGCTTTGTCACCAACTCTTTTTCTTATCTATATTAATGATTTGTTGGACTCAACGGTTCATCCTATACATAGTTTTGCTGATGATAGCACGCTTCATGCGTCTCATGAAGCACCTAAACTATATACACCCTTAGCGCTTAGTGAGTGTAGGTCAAAATTGATAGATTCCCTTAACACTGATCTTAAAACAATTATGGATTGGGGTATTGCTAACAGTGTTGAATTCAATACAAGCAAAACACAGGTTTGTCATTTTTCTAGGATAACGACACCCAATCCTTTTCCATTAACGTTTGGCCCCAAAAATCTTTTAGAGAATGAGTCTGTCAGACTTCTAGGAGTTGAGATTGAAAATAATATGAAGTGGAATTCTCATATTTTTAATCTGGCTAAGAATGCTGTTCAAAAGTTAGGATTTTTGGGGCGATGTCGTAAGTTTTTCGATAGCGAACAACTTCTTTTAGTTTATAAATCTTTTATACGTCCCTGCATGGAATACTGTTCTCACATATGGGGTGGAGCTTACTTGAGTAGTCTCAACTGCCTTGATTCTGTACAGCGTAGAGCTATTAAACTCATTGGTAACCCAAGTCTTACTAACGGTCTTGATTCCTTGCAGCACAGAAGAAATGTTGCTGATTTGACTATATTTTATAAATATATTATGGATGAACGAGCTTCTGAAGAGATCAAATCGATTTTACCTAAATCATCAAACCTTTCGCGTCACACCAGAGCAAACGTAGCAGCGCATCCCTTTACCGTTCAAATAATTAGGTGTAGAACTGTAGCCTTCCAACGTGACTTTTTCAACAGAGTCTCTCATCTTTGGAATGCCTTACCTTCCTGGGTTTTCCCTGATGAATTTAATCCTCAAGGCTTTAAAGTTAACGTTCATAAATTTCTCAGAGAATCTTAATTTGCATTCCATTCTTATCCCTAGTTGGCATGGTATCTTCGGATATTCAGAGACGTTAATTTATAATTTATTATAATTAACACTAAACATGCCTAACTTTGAATAAAAAAAAAAAAAAATAGTAATCACCACAAGATAACTTATAAACACCGACTTTATCATGTGTTTTCAGGATCAACTAAAGATGATCCTAACTTATGTTTCAACGTCATGATGTTACAAATTTTCTCATCTACACCAAATATGTTGTTGGTTTGCAATTGTATGTAAAACATGTTCTAAAAATAAGTGATGATAGTTGATATTATCGATTATATCGATTTAAAGCTAAAAATTACGAAATCAGAGCCGCACAAATACTATAAAAAGAAACATAGCTGATCAAACACGGATGTCAATCATGATGAACAAACTAATTAAAAATGGTGGGAATTAGCTGGCAACACGTATGCAATAGTAAGTTGCAAACGGTAACTATGCATTAATGAATTAAAGAATTCATTAACGAATTAAATATATACTAACGCAGGAAGATTTGTAAAATTTAAAATTTTTGATTTATATGGGTGTGACAACCCCGCGTACTTAGGTCCCTGATATTTGCATATGAGTTAGCTTGAGATATCGTATACCACTGGCAATAGCAGTGAGATATCACTAGCCAAAGTGATATCTTAGGCATGTTGGCGGATGAACTTTTTCAATCAACGATAGCACCCTTAGTCTTAGTTATAGAATATTCTTTGATGATGACACGCTATTTTTTTTAAAATAAAATGTGTTGGGTTTATGTATGTATTTTTTTATATTTTTTTAAAGAATGAACCTTTTCATTTGCTCGAAGAAATGAGCTTCCATATAACTATTAAATATGCCGGGTTTAATCCTTGAGCGAAACCATGTTTACATGATCTTGGTATATGCTTCAGCTTTGTTCGTACAAATTTGAAAAAAAAGTATTTTATTTTTATTTCCTCCATTTTATCATGAAATATTGCCCTATGCCGTTTATTATTATATGAAAGGATTTATTATATAGTTTTCCATGCTTTAAAAAGAATATAAAAAACCAAAAAATAAGAAATTTGCGTCC
Organism: Diogma glabrata; assembly: GCA_963693315.1. Taxonomy (NCBI): domain Eukaryota; kingdom Metazoa; phylum Arthropoda; class Insecta; order Diptera; family Cylindrotomidae; genus Diogma; species Diogma glabrata. The sequence goes on from CAVNZG010000282.1 coordinate 60,138, forward strand.
ATCATCTTAAAAAACCTAGGTCTTAAAGGGTTTTATGTGTTGTTGTGACACATATTGTAATTCTAACTACACAACACATTTTATTAAAATAATATGTCAAATATTTTGAAATAGCACATTTTTTTGGAAATTTTAGGTGAAAAAGATGATGAACAATGTCATTGAAGCTACAATTTTGAATGGAAAATTCAAAGTGGAAGATGTACTGTTGCTACGCATTTCAATGATCCTAACAGATATGGCATTTGAATTCAAAGGTTTAGTTTCCAGTGCGACTAGCTTTTGCAATGACCATCAACAACTCAAAACGAGTTTTCTTGAATTTTCATTCTTATGAGATACCGACAATATGCGACGGGTATAATGTTAAATAAACAAAAGTTTTACACTATTTGGTGTAAAATAAACAAAGTTTTGAGATTTTTAGAGTGATTAAGCTTAAAGTTATTATTTTAATTTACACGAATTTTGTAATTTTAAAGCATTTTTTATTTTCGCTCAGAAAAACTTCTTTAAAACAGTTTTTGTGTGTTTCGTGTCGGGAACAAATACAATTTACAATTGTATAATCACAGATGAGGAATTCAATTTAAATAAATATGAGATAATGAAGTTTCAATTTCGAAATTATCTGAAAATGAAAATTAAAATATTGTTTCATCCAGAGGCGTAGCTAGGGGGGGGGGGGGTTGGCGGTCCGCCTCGGGTGTCACCCGTTTTGGGGTGACACCCGACCGTAAAACACTTAAACAAACCATCACAATGGTTTTCAACGTTTCAATCGTTTTCAACGATAAATCACTTAGAAACCATTTTAGCCAGGTTATCCATTTAATTTTGATTTATAAATTGTGATAACTTATGTCGAATTCTTTTTGTCCAGAGTGAAAAAGTGATTTTTTTTTCATAAAAAGAACATGCAAAAATATGATCCAGTTTTGTAGTTGTATTTGTGAACTGTCATTGAATATTTTTGTAATTAATTGTATTTAATTAATTGGTTTATTGTTAATTTTTAATTTAAAACACGATTTAAACAATATTTTATTTAAAAAGTAACTATTTCACTATTAAAAAAAATAATAAGTAAATGGCGTTTTGTTTGTTTACTAATTTTGACAGATTTTTTAAATATATTTGTATTCTTTATTGCATTTTATGCTTGCTCTAGCTAAAAATCTAGATTCAAACAAAAGTTTTTGGGGCAAAAAAAATCACTTTTTTTTGTCAAATAGAATACGTTATGTCAAAAAAACTTGATCTAGATCAAAAATGGGCGTGTTTAGAGCAAGTTTTTTCATTTTGTCAATTCATTTTGCTAGTTACAATATAAGTGTACTAAGCACAAGAATATATTACTTAACGCAACCAAAATCCACAACCAAAGTTGTATTCTCTAAAAATATACTTGGATTAAGTAAATTTTTTTTCTTAGTGTAGCTTAAACTTACTACCTAATATGTTTTACATTTCAAACAAATTAATTGCAAGCACCTAAGAAAACTAATAAACAATCAAATCACCATGTTTGTAAATAATCTCAAATTAATTTTTTTTCCTTTATCTTGAAACTCGTAAATTGGAATGGATTGTTTTCGAATGGACACATAAATAATTACTGTGGAATAAAATGGTAGTTATGCAATTACTATAGTTTTGCAAATTTTTTTAGGTAGATACATAATCATCCTGTTTGTTTTCAGTTTTATAATATTAATGATAAAATTTTAATAAGACAAAAATATTTAATAACATTGCAATATTGCAATAAAGAAATCATTTGTCAAATACATAAGATTATTGCTTTGGCCAAATAAAAAAAAATTGAATTTATGTTAATCAAATCCATTTTTTAATTGTGATACATAAGCAGATATGGGACTAATTGGACAAAATCTGGGATTAATTTCCATTTAGTCAATTATATGATGGATATAATTCCGGATCTTGGACATCTGTTCAATATGACGAATTTAAAAAGATGGGTTGTACACATTGTACAAAACCTGGGCATCATTCGATTTTTGCCCGTTGTCTGGAGTAAAACGTACCTCTAATAATTTCGAATTGTAATTGGATTTTTTTCTGCGATATTCGTCTTACTGATTGTAAATGGTAACATTTTGAACATTTTACATAGAAGGTTTTATAAGATATATATCGTTTACGTTCTTGACTATATTATAAGAAGAGTATATTAGTAGAAAAAACGAGATTTCCAAACGAATTTTAGGTTTTTGGGCATATTATCATTATTGAGGATGATGACTGACTTTAGTTTTTTCAATTCGTTTTAATTGTAAGTTAAAATTACATAATACCAATTTTCACGAACTTTACATTTATGTATTTTAATTTTATTGAAAAATGGTTTCGCAATTTTTAGAATAACCCAATTTTAAAAAGCGGAAAATTTTGGAAACGAGGTTCATAAAACGTTAGGAGACGCAGTCTTGCTATTAATAGCTAATGAAAAACAGAAGTGGAAACATCTTTTATCCAGATTATTGCATATAACTTTGTTTTTATCCAAAGAAAACCTAGCATTTCGTGGATATGATGAAGGAAAAAGCCTTTAAATAAAGGCAATTTCTTAGAACTAATCAAACTACTGTCAAAGTATGATGTAGTATTAAAAGAACACATCTTGAATTAAATATTAAAATAAATATAAATATTTTGGAATTATGTTTGATAGCACACCTGACATTTCACATATTGATCAAATGTCAGAAGTGATTCGTTGTGTGAAAATTGATGATAGAAAAGTGGAAATCAAAGAAGTATTCCTTGGACTTTTTCCTTTACATGGAAAAAAAGCCGCTGCTTTAAGCGATGAAATTCTTAAAAATCTTGAAAATGACGGTTTAGATGTTATGAATTGTCGTTCCCAAGGTTATGATAATGCAGCTGTTATGAGTGGTATACATGAAGGAGTGCAAGCTATTATTAAAGCAGAAAACAACAAAGAAATATTTGGTGGTGTATAGATCATTCAATTAATTTATGTGACCAACACTCATTTGCACAAAATGTAGTTTTGTAACATTTTTCGGAACAGTGGAATTTTTACATTTTTTCTGCTTCGACTAGCTGCTGGGAAGTGCTTGTTAAACACAGCAAAGCAACTTTTAACAGACTCTCAACAACGCGTTGGGATGCTCATTATGCTTCAGTTAAAGTATTGGATGAAAATTTTAATGGGATTGTGGCTGCAATTGAGAAATTAAGTGATCAACAAGAAAATGTAGACACTAGAGGCGCTGCACAGAACCTTATGCGTGGTGATTGTGTATGATCTTACATTTCTTTGCTATCTTTTGTTTTGGAATGATGTTTTAAGGCGAATAAATTGTGCTTGGATTGTATTGCAAAGCACAAGCTTGAATATTGATCAATTAGTTATAAAATACAGTCACTTCGTATTTATATTGAAACCTAGTCATATTGTAGAAGAGGCAATAGATTTTGCTGTGAAAAAATCAGAGTACTACGACGATTCAATGTTGAACTCCGAACAAGATTAAAGTCAGTCCAAGTTGTAGCTTCATTGTTCGAGGTTGTGCTAACAAACAATGGGCTTTTGGCGAACAGTGAAGAGTTGGAGTTATCTGAATCAAAATTTACCGGTTTTTATGATGAGGTATCAGAAACAGAACTCGTCATAGAGATATTAAGGTTAAGAAGGCATTTAAAAGCGGCAATGTAACAGTTTCTAACTGGGTGTGCGACATTTTGAAATTGATCGTGGAATGGGATTTTACAAAATCTCTTCCGAATCTTATGGTCGCACTAAAGTTATTTATGACTATTTGCGTATCAGTGGCTTCGAGTGAGAGGAGTTTCAGCAAATTAAAATTAATTAAAAATTACATGCTGGCAACAATGACCCAAACGAGACTTAACAATCTTGGCATATTAACAATAGAACATGAGACAACACAAAATATAAATTTTGAAGATCTGATTTCTAAGTTTGCAGCTGTTAAAGCTGGAAAGAAGAGATTTAAATAAAGTGTCCCGTTAAATAAAGCGTCCCGCTTCATTTTAAAAATGTCCCGATTTAAAAAAAACAGAATTTCGTTATTTAAATGAAAAAAGAATTTCGTTACTCAAAGTTAAATTTAGGCAATTTATTTATGCTAAATAAAACATTTTCTTTAGTTTGAATATATATTAATAAAATTAGTAATTCGAATTATATGACAATCAATATCAATATTGTAGTAAACACTAAACATAAATTGAGTTCCACTTTGTCTTCTATTGAAATTGTAATTAATTGTAATTGTTCCTTCCCGCAGGAGGGATCGATTTTGATCGATTATGATCAATGTTGATCTACGGGTCTGACTACCCTGCGTACTCCAGTCCCTGCCATTGACATATGAGTTAGCGTGAGATACCACATACCACTGGCAATGGCAGGAGATGTCATTAGCCAAGATGATATCTTAGGGTGCTGGCGGACGAACTTTAATTAGTCAACGGCAGCACTTCCAGTCTTAGCTGGGCAGCGTTCCGTAGCGGTACCGCTCATTAGCTCTTCCGAGGAATCGGACCAACACGTAGTTATGTGTGGGCTTTGTGCCTCGATTTAGGTGGTGGACGGTGCGTCTGGGGTGCGCTGCATCAGCTGGATTATTGGCATTTAGTTTTGTTTTGTTTTCTGCAAATTTCTCACAATTTGTTTTTCACTTATTATTTTGTTATTATTTCTTCATCTTATCATGAAATATTGGCATATGTCATATTTTGTAGTATGATAGGATTTTTTACTTAGTTATGCATTTTAAAATAAAACATAAAAAATAAAATAAACATTTTGATATATATATGGCAGTACAACCGAAAAAAAATAAGTCTGCAAGTGGTAAAGCAAATTTGCGCAATCCACCCGCCCATAAAGCGGCACGTCCACGGAATTTGCAGGGACAAAACATATATGAATCAATAAAAAAATTTAAAATACATGTTCAAAACATCTGCGGATTGAACGCTAACCATGACCACGTGCAACATCATCTTGAGCACGACAAACCGAACATTCTATTCCTTACAGAAACACAAGTTTCTGAAAATTTTCTCTTTATAGAATCGCTTAATTCCAAATATAGGCTCGAATCAGCTTTCAAACTCCATCAGGGCGTATGCGCATTCATTCATGAGAGTGTTGCGTAGACGCACTTTCCAAATTTTGAACTACACGGTGACGGCTTCAATACAATGGTTTTAAAGATTTGTCTTCCAGAAATGACTTTTTGTACAATAGCTTTATACCGGTCCCCCAACAAACGTAACCCAAACTTTTTTAATATACTGACAAAAATTGTGGACGAGATTAGAGCAAAGTCCCCTAATTGTTAAGTTATCGTTACCGGTGACTTCAACGTCCACAACAAATCATGGTTGGAATTCTCCAAATCGACCGACGATGTTGACAATAGTGGAAAACTGGCAGAAATTTTTGCCGCGTCTCAGGGCCTTTTCCAAATTGTTAAAAGCCCGACTTTCACTCCCTGTAATGGCGGTGATAATAGTTTTCTTTTAAATCTCTATCTTACCACAATGCCAGATATTACGAGTGTCGATGTCGCGAAAGGTAGTATTGGAAATTCTGATCATTATTTATTCTCATCAGTTATCAAAACTGATTTACTTAAAACTACAACTCCCAAACCCCGTAAAATATTTCACTACTCAAAAATGGATAAGAGTGGTCTTCAAAATTTTTTCAATGATTTCCCTTTCGACCGTCATTGTTTTTACACTGACAATGTAAATGTTTCTGCTCAAAACTTTACAGAAACCATCCAATTTGCTATCAATAAATTTGTTCCTTTCTCCATAGTAAAACCTAAACAAAAACACTTGTATTCGAAAGCTGCCAAAACGGCACTTAGAAACAAACGTAGATCATTTAATATTTGGATTCATAACAAAACTCCCACTAATCGATCCCAATATCTAAAGGCCAACAAAATATCTAATCAGATTATCTCAAACGAAAAGTCCAAAATTGACAGAGCGAAAGCCTCCAAACTTACGTCTATGTCTGTTTCTGACAAGAGTTTCTACAGTGCCATCAATTCTTTAAATTCTGGTACAAAATTTTCTATTCCCCCTATTATTGATGGTGATTTAATCGTCAATGATCCCGCAAGAAAAGCTAACTTGTTCGCTGAACGCTTTGCTCTGAACTCCACTGTTTTGGAAACTCCTAAAGAAATACCTTAAATCCAGTCTTCAGGAGTTAATATGAATGAACTTCACTTCAAACCCAAAATAGTCGCTAAACTTTTAAAGGGGTTAAACATCAACAAAGCATCAGGAATGGACAATATTCCACCCATTATTTTAAAAACCTTTTCCAAAGAACTTGCACCAACTTTAACTAAAATATTCTACCAATCCTACAAATCTGGTATATTTCCCTCGTGCTGGAAGTTGGCAAATGTCCAGCCCGTCCCCAAAAAGGGACCAAAATCCGATATCTCAAATTATAGGCCAATAGCTTTACTATCGGTCCTATCCAAAGTATATGAGCATTATATTAATACACAAATTTCAAAATTTCTGGAAGAAAATCATTTGATATCCGACAGCCAATACGGTTTTCGAAACAAAAGATCAACTACCGATCTATTAAACTATGTAGCGCATTGTTGGAACAGCATACTTGATAAAGGTGGTGAAACATACGTTATCGCTTTAGACATCTCCAAGGCATTCGATCGAGTCTGGCATGCCAACTTAATCAACAAGCTCGTTGCGTACGGTTTTCATCCCAATGTTGTGAAGCTGATTCAAAATTTTCTGTCCAACCGATACATTTCGGTAACCTTAGACGGATTTTCTTCTGAGTCTAAACTAATTAACGCTGGTGTACCCCAAGGCTCAGTATTGTCCCCAACCCTATTTTTGATTTATATCAACGAATTGTTGAAAATCACCAGTAATCCAATAAATAGTTTTGCAGATGATAGTACTCTGCACAAGTCATTCGAGCCCCTTCCTTCAAAAGGTAAAATGCACGAACGAATTAATCCTGCCCGGAGAGACGCTGCCATAAACTTGAACAAAGACCTGAATAAAGTCGCCGACTGGGGTGACCAAAACCTTGTCAATTTCAACTCCACCAAAACACAGCTGTTGATTGTTTCCAGATTAAAGATCGAGTTCCCCAAAGATATTTTATTTAGTATGTGTGATGAACCAATAGGTGAATGTAAAAGCATTCGTTTATTGGATGTCACAGTTTCAAATAACCTACTCTGGAACGATCATGTAATGGCGATGGCAAAAAGCGCGTCTAAAAAGCTCGGCCTCCTAAATAGATGCAAAAAATTTTTTACTCCATACCAATTGCTCCATGTTTATAAGTCCTATATTCGTCCCTGTATGGAGTACTGCTGTCAAGTTTGGGGTGCTGCCTCTGTTTCCATCTTGGCCCTCTTGGACTCTGTTCAAAAGCGAGCTATACGAATTGTGGGTGATCGAACTTTGACATCAAAATTTTAAGTTGACTTCATATTATGGAAATGTTTTACATATTACAATATATTTTTTTCGTTCTATGAAAATGTTTGTTGCTTTATATTGAGCAACAATCAATAATGACTTTAAAATGACTTAGGATGTTGACTAAATAGAAATATTTTTCATCCTATGAATTCACATCCTATGCATTCTAATACAAAAACTTCCAAATAATTTTGATTTTTTTTGCATCACTTCTTCTATTCCTTTTTTGCATCACTTCATCTATACCTTCATCGAATGTATTGTCGCTATTCTTATTCTTGCTGATCCTTTTTTTGCAACTTTTTTAGTAACCTACCGGTAAAGAAAGCGTATATTAAACCGCATGAGCACTGTGAAAATTTGTGAATCGTTTTTTGTTCCGTATAATGTTCTATATAGAGACACACACATAATACTATTCTTGCTGATCCTTTTACATTCATATTTAAAAAAAAAAATAGAAAGGCATTTCTCATTACTACTCTTTGAAATTATTACTACTACGTCAACAAAATGTATACTCACAGACTTTAATTATAGGCGTAGCAAAGCACGCCGGGTCCCGCTAGTATATATATATATATATATATATATATATATATATATATATATATATATATATATATATATATATATATACATATAAATATATATATATATATATATATATATATATATATATATATATATATATATATATATATATATATATATATATATATATTTATATATATATATATATATATATATATATATATATATATATATATATATATATATATATTTATATATATATATATATATATATATGTTTTGTTTTTGTTTTTTAGGCTTTATATTGTTGAATAAAAATACTGTAATGAAGTGCCTCTCATGATGATAATGGGAGTGGCTTAGCAGGAAGCGTACCTAGAAATGTTGTATTGCCGTTCGACTTAGTCTCAATCATCGTGGATAAGAGATATTAATAACCTGCTGCTTCAGCACAAATACGGAAATGTACGCATTTTTCAAAGTAGATCAGAAATGGAAACAAATACAAGTGTGAAAACGAGACTCTGGCGGCCCCCTTCTACGAAAGAACCACGGTCGGCACGTTCAACCCCCTCATTCACTCACATACGCCCACACACACACACACACACACACATTCACACCCCTAAATCCCATGAATAGTAAGGAAAATCAATCAAAATAGACTCACCCGTGGTTATATCCGCCTGGCCTCCAATCCTGCTTAAATCAGCACTCCATCAGCACGTAATTATAAACGTTGATTAAATTTGTAAACAAAATTGTTATATAAAATTGTAGTCAAAATCGTTGAATAGTTTGGAATCCAAATTGTTGAGCAGCATTGTATTCAAAATTGTCGAATAAATTTGGAATCACAATCGTTGAATAAATTTGAAATCGTAATCGTTGAATAATGTTATAATCAAAATTGTTGAAAAATGGTAATCCAAAATCGCTGGATAAACTTGGAATCAAAATTTTCGAATAAATTTGTAAACCAAAATTGTTGAACAGGATGGAAATCAAAATCGTTGAATAGATGTGGAGTCACATTCGTTGAATAAATTTGAAATCGAAATCGTGGTATAATTTTATAATCCAAATCGTTGAATAAATTTGGAATCAAAAGGTTGAATAAATGTGGAGTCACAATCGGTGAATAAATTTGAAATCGAAATCGTGGTATAATTTTACAATCCAAATCGTTGAACAAATTTGGAATCCAAAATAGTTGAAGAAATTTGTAATCATAACCATCGAAGAACTTGGTAATTATAAATGTTGATTAAATTTGTAAACAAAACTGTTATATAAAATTGTAATCAAAATCGCTGAATAGTTTGGAATCCAAATTGTTGAGCAGAATTGTATTCAAAATTGTCGAATAAATTTGGAATCACAATCGTTGAATAAACTTGAAATCGAAATCGTTGTATAATTTTATAATCCAAATCGTTGAACAGATTTGGAATCCAAAATAGTTGAAGAAATTTGTAATCATAACCATCGAAGAACTTGGTAATTATAAATGTTGATTAAATTTGTAAACAAAACTGTTATATAAAATTGTAATCAAAATCGCTGAATAGTTTGGAATCCAAATTGTTGAGCAGAATTGTATTCAAAATTGTCGAATAAATTTGGAATCACAATCGTTGAATAAACTTGAAATCGAAATCGTTGTATAATTTTATAATCCAAATCGTTGAACAGATTTGGAATCCAAAATAGTTGAAGAAATTTATAATCATAAACATCGAAGAAATTGGTAATTATGAACGTTGATTAAATTTGGTATATGAACAAGTTGGCAAACAAAGCCGTTGAATTAATTGGTTATCAAAAAGGTTGAATAACTTGGCAGACAAAATTGTTGCATAAATTGTTATCAAAAATGTTAAAATAAATTGGTAAACGTAATCGTTGAATTTTATTTATAAATCGTCGAACAAATTTGTAAATCCATTCGTTGAATAAATTTCTTGACAAATTCGTTGAATAAATTAATCAAAAATGTCGAAGAAATTTGTTATCCAAATGGTTGAGTAGATTCGTTACCAAAACCGTTGAATATATTTGTTAACCAAATCGTTGAATATATTGGTTAACAAAATCGATGAATTTATTTGGTAGCAAAATCATTAAATAAACTGGTAATATTAATTGTACGAAACTATGTTGTCAAAGTTGGCCGAGTTGATATGAGATAGATGAAAACATGGTATCACAGCTTGGCAATGACGGTATAGATGATTTATAAAAACTTGGTTGTACACGTTGCCAATGATGATCCAAGTCGGCAGAACATACTGGTCATAAACTTTGAGGTGCTAATGTCAATATCGCATGAACTCCCGTTATGGACTTTGGCAAAGATGATATAAAAACCAGCATGGAAAAAAAATGTCGATACACCACGGTTGATTGATACAATAATTTATTTAATTACAAGATCGTCACAGTGACGCATATAATAACACTATATTATTTAAATCACATATAGGTAAAGTTTAACTTAATTAAATGCCTACGTAAACTTTTATTAACCTAGAATCAAGGTCAGTTCAATCGACTATCGTAAGTATTAAAGGTATTCATTAATTATTCACAGGAACAAAATTAATCATGAAGTATGTATATCAACAAATCATTTTACTAATAGCTATCTAATGTTAATAGATTCTTACACTATGATTTACAGCAATAAACAAAAAAAAACACAACAGCAAACAAAATTGATAATTAATCTAGTTCGATACATTCGAAAAATCAGCCGACACTTAAGAAAAACGAAAACTGTACATCTCTTAACAATAATGATAA